>CM016619.1:138217263-138423964 GCA_005393395.2 Gossypium australe | reverse complement strand
TTTCTTTTCTGGTTGCTGCTGTGTTGGCTCCTTCTTGCATGTTTTCAGGTATTGGTGGAGGCTAGTAGAGCAGGTGAGTGGGGCGACGGTCAAGGTGAACGGCGCTAGTGGCCGACAGTTGTGGGTGTGGCGCAAATGGGCAGACACAGATGGCGGCACAAGAAAGGGACCCTAGGGTTCCAAAACTTTTTAGGTTTTTTTTTGGGGCTTATTGGGCTAGTTCGGTTATTGGGTAAGGGATTTTGTAATTGGGTTTTATTTGTATTGGGCCTCAGTTGGTTTGTAACAGGCCCGGGCGAAATTTGGGTCTTACAGCTGCCCCTCTTTGCTCATTGTCGTGAAACGAGAATAGAGCAAAGACAATAAAAGAACCAATTTTGCTCGGGCTTAGCTAAACCTCGACTTCTTGACCCGCGTCTTCTTCAAACGGCTTCAACTTCACTGTAACTCTTTGCTTGTTCCATTCTACTGTAGGCTTGGGGTGATAAGAATCCAGAAAGAAGAGACCCGCAACTTTGATATTCTCGCTGCCAACTTCTCGAAAACAGGTGGTGATAGGAATTCAGAAAGAAGAGATCCGTAACTTTGATCTTCTCGCTGAAACTTCTCGAAAACAGGTGGTGATAGGAATTCAGAAAGAAGAGATCCGTAACTTTGATCTTCTCGCTGAAACTTCTCGAAAACAGGTGGTGATAGGAATTCAGGAAGAAGAGATCCGTAACTTTGATCTTCTCGCTGAAACTTCTCGAAACAGGTGGTGATAGGAATTCAGAAAGAAGATCCGTAACTTTGATCTTCTCGCTGAAACTTCTCGAAAACAAACGGTGATAGGAATCCAGAAGAGACCCACAGCTTGGATCTTATTGCTGAAACTTCTCGAAAATATAGCTGGTGATAGGAATTCAGAAAGAAGAGATTCGTAACTTTGACCTTCTCGCTGAAATTGCTCTTTTGGGATGTCAGGGAAACGGATCTTGAACTTTTCAATTTACTCCCCTACTATATTCAGTCCACTCTACGGGAGCAGTGCCTGACCTTCGATGCTGCTATGCCGTCCTCCAAGGAACCTGTCCTGCAGAACGTGCTTATGCGCATGCAAATGATAGAGGTGATTCAAATGCTCCTAACTATATGCGTCATTCACATGAATGCTGAATGTTATGCCGATGATGATTTTTCACAGTGTAAAGCCGACTAGGATGTAATGATTGCAATAAATCGAATGCTCCTAGCTGGATGCGTATGAATGCATGAGAAGGACCCTATTTATGGTTTAGGTTGTCATTGCTCATAGCGAGATTCACTGAGGCACTACGATTATTGCAGATATAGGAAACTCAGAGAAAATGGGTTTGCCCCACTGCAATATCATTGTCTCTTCCATGGTATTCTCCGAGGCATAAAGTTCGTACCTCTCATTACCGCCTTAGGAGAGTAACATTTGTCTTCTTTCAACCCTTTTACTGCGACCTTAAGGTGTAGAATCAATGGTATTACGACTTCGTTATATGCCAAGACTGACATTGCTCGTTATATGAAGGGCGTATCACTGGCGAGGTGTCTGTTTTGGACGATCATTTGTCAATTTTCAACACTTCTGAACCTTCGGTGGAATGAATTTTGAACAATAGTTACGTTTCATGTCCTTGTATTATTCAGAGGCTTTCAGGATAATATGTAGGACTCCTTTTATGAAAATATTATTAGTTCCGTAATCGTTATTTCAATGTAAAATGCCTAAGAAGGATTGTAAGGAAGAGAGTGATTGGGAGTACAACCCAAAATAAGATATGTTAATCCAAATTTGTCCAATGTAATCAAGGAAGAAATTCATTGAATAAGATGGTCACGAATTACAAACTTAAAACGGGTAGAACAGAAATCGGGTGCCCTTAGATATCGCAGCCTAAACTTCTCTGCCTGAACGTTTGGAAGACCATTTTGAGTTTAACATGTGCTCAGAAGATCTTGGATATTTTGTTGATGTATCGAGGTGCAGCATGCCCCTTTCTTGTCCATTCGAGTGCGGCGGGGCTCTTTTTTCTCAGTTCAAGCCCCTTTTGGTCTCAAAGCGCCCGTTACGGGTTTTCGCATTGGCTTCTCCCCTTTTTTTTTTTTTACGCGAAGTATTTTTTAACTGAATCTGAGTTCACGGGGTTGGGCAGGCTTTTCCCATCCATTTCCATTAAAATCAGTGCGCCTCCAGAGAAAGCCTTCTTCACCACGTACGGCCCTTCCCAATTCGGCATCCATTTTCCTCTGAAATCCTTTTGTATGGGGAGGATCTTTTTCAGTACCAGATCTCCCTCGTGAAACTCTCTTGGGCGAACCTTCTTGTCATAGGCTCGCATCATGCGTTTTTGATACATCTGACCGTGACGAATAGCCTTTAGCCTTTTTTCTTCGATTAGGTTCAATTGATCGTATCGAGCCTGAATCCACTCAGCTTCATCCAGCTTTACCTCTGTTAAAACCCGAAGAGAAGGTATTTCCACTTCAATGGGTAGGACTGCCTCCATCCCGTAAACCAGTGAGAAAGGTGTTGCCCCGGTAGAGGTTCTGACGGACGTTCGATAAGCGTAAAGAGCAAACGGTAATTTTTCATGCCAATCTTTGTAAGTTTCTGTCATCTTCCCCACTATCTTCTTGATGTTCTTATTCGCTGCTTCCACTGCCCCATTCATTTTCGGACGATATGGAGATGAATGATGATGTTTAATGTTGAATTGTCGACAGACATCCGCTATCGTGCTATTGTTCAAATTCAATGCGTTGTCCGATATGATTCTCTCGGGCATCCATATCGACAGATGATTTCCTTCTTTAAAAACCGACTAACCGCCGATTTAGTGACGTTAGCGTACGAAGCCGCTTCTACCCATTTCGTGAAATAATCAATGACTACGAAGATGAATCTGTGTCCATTCGACGCTTTTGGTGAGATTGGTCCGATAACATCCATGCCCCACATGGAAAAGGGCCACGGGGAAGTCATAACATGCAGGGGAGACGGAGGCACATGAATCTTATCTCCATAAATCTGGCATTTATGACATTTCTTGGCATATCTGATACAATCTCCTTCCATGGTGGACCAATAATATCCAAATCTCATTATTTGCCTGGCCGTTGTGAATCCATTAGCATGTGTTCCGCAAACACCCTCATGAACTTCCTCTAGGATCATCTTGGCTTCTACAGCGTCGACGCATCTCAACAGTACTTGATCCTTTCCTTTTTTGTACAAAATGTCTCCATCCAAAACATATTCGAGGGCCAATCTCCTGAGTGTCCTTTTCTCATTCTCACTTGCATGATTTGGGTATTCGCGATCTCTCACATATCGCAATATGTCTTGGTACCAGGGGTGCTCGTCCCTTCCTTCTTCTTCTACGCTGCAGCAGTAAGCTGGGGCCTCGTAAATACTCATCTGAATAGACTTTATATCTTCTTGCTTACTCGCCTTAATCATGGAGGCTAAAGTAGCCAGAGCATCTGCCATCTGGTTTTCTTCTCGTGGGAGATAATTAAAGGTGACATCGTCAAACTCATCGATTAATCCTATGACTATCCTTCGATAATTGATCAGTTTAGGGTCTCTTGTTTCCCATTCGCCTTTTAGTTGGTAAATCACTAATGCGGAGTCCCCATATACTTCCAGTGTTTTAACTCTACGTTCTATAGCAGCGTGGAGTCCCATGATGCAGGCTTCGTATTCTGCCATATTGTTTGTACAATCAAAATCCAATCTGACTGTGAACGGGTAGTGACCTCCCTTTGGGGATACCAAGACTGCCCCAATCCCATTTCCCACAGCGTTTGATGCTCCGTCGAAATATAATTTCCAAAGGCAATCTCTCGCAGTGTCCTCTTCCGCCGTTGCCACATACATTAGATCCTCATTTGGAAATCAAAGTTCAACGGCTCGTAATCTTCTAAAGCTCTGCTGGCTAGGAAGTCGGCTATCGCACTCCCTTTTATAGCCTTCTGGTTCACATATACAATATCAAATTCAGACAGTAGGATTTGCCATCTAGCCATCCTCCCATTCAAAGCGGTCGCCTCCATCATGTATTTTAGGGGGTCTAACTTCGAGATTAGCCAAGTCGTGTGATACAGCATGTATTGTCTCAATCTCCGAGTTGTCCAAATCAGCGCACAACACAGTTTTTCAATCGGTGAATATCTCATTTCGCATTCAGTGAATTTCTTACTGAGATAGTATATCGCCTTCTCTTTTCTTCCGGTATCATCATGTTGACCTAGCACACATCCCATAGAGTGACCAAGCACTGTTAGATATAGGATTAATGGCCTATCGGGGCACGGAGGTGACAGTACTGGAGGGTTTGACAAGTACCGTTTGACCCTATCGAAAGCTTCTTGACATTCATCGTTCCACACGCCTGGGTTATGTTTCTTCAAAAGACGAAATATGGGATCGCATTTCTCAGTTAACTGTGAAATAAACCGAGCAATGTAGTTTAGTCTTCCTAGGAAACCTCGAACTTCTTTTTGAGTGCGTGGTGGCGGTAATTCTTGTATAGCCCGGACTTTGTCTGAGTCAATTTCGATCCCTTTCTTGCTAACTATGAAGCCCAACAGCTTGCCAGACCTGGCTCCAAAGGTACACTTGGCGGGATTGAGCCTCAATTGAAATTTCCTTAACCTCAGAAACAATTTCTGCAGAACTTGGATATGTTCTTCTTCTGTTCTAGACTTTGCAATCATGTCATCCACGTAAACCTCGATTTCCTTATGCATCATATCGTGGAATAGGGTCACCATGGCCCTTTGGTATGTTGCTCCTGCGTTTTTCAACCCAAATGGCATTACTTTGTAACAGAATGTGCCCCACAATGTTATGAAGGTAGTCTTTCCCATATCTTCAGGGTGCATCTTTATCTGATTGTATCCGGAAAAACCATCCATAAAGGAAAACAGCGAAAAGCCTGCTGTATTGTCTACTAGAGTATCAATATGAGGCAGAGGAAAGTTATCTTTTGGGCTAGCCTTATTTAAGTCTCTATAATCCACGCACATTCGTACTTTCCCGTCTTTTTTAGGGACAGGCACGATATTGGCTACCCACTCTGAATATTTGATCTCTTGCAAAAATCCAGCATCGAACTGCTTTTGGACCTCCTCTTTTATTTTCAGCACTATATCCGGTCTCATCCTTCGGAGCTTCTACTGAACTGGCTTGCAATCTCTCTTGATAGGTAAGCGGTGTTCCGCTACATCGGTGCTTAAGTCGGGCATATCTTCATAGGACCATGCGAAGACGTCCTTGAATTTTGCAACAGTTTGATAAGATTCTGCCTTGTTTTTTTGGCTATCCCCATTCCAATATTCACCGCTTTCCCTTCTTCCAGCGTCACAGTCTCTACTGCTTCCTTATGAGGTCGAATTTGTCTCTCCTCCTGCTCTACCATTCTTATCAGATCAGGGTATAGGTCCTCGTCTGCGTCATCTTCAAAATTCTGTAGTCCTTCTAAGCATACGTCTTGCTCAAAAGGATACTTCGAATCCGAGGCAGAGTTGCTCAAGTCATTGATATCTAGGGACCTGTTGCAGTTTAAGAAAATGCAGGTGGTATGAATGAATTTGTAAACAAATGATTATATGTATGACAGTGCTGAAAGAATGATGAAAAAGAAAAAAATGTTTGCTTTAAATAAGGATAAAATGCATTTTATTGATATAACGATATTCGAAACGTGCGCCTATTTCACAAAAGAAATCTTGCTGCTCCTAGGCTTAGAGCAACAAGTGTGTCCCAGACATTACTCTGAAGGAGCCCTAAACACTACAGGATTTCTTCCGCAGTCCAATTGTTCAAGATGCTTCCCGATTCATAAGGCTGAATATTTGGCGAAATTTCTCCATCCTCCTCAGATATGGCACTAATGTAGACGTTGCCTAACATTGTTGCGATGTCCCCTTCCTTCGGTATCTTTAGCTCAGAGTGAATTACCCCTCCTGACACAAAGGTCTTGGATATGTGCGGGATTATCATGGGTTCCCACTTGGTTTCTTCTCCATTCAAACGCGCGCGTCTTCTTTCCTGTCTCCTTTCTAGCTCCTTCTTCTTTTGCCTCGCATCTGGTCTGAATCCTAGGCCGAAGCGATCTTGTTTCTCTCTCAGCACCGGGGCCACTATTCTCCCCTGAAGGTGTTTTCTAAGCCCTTTTCCCGGCAAAGCGCCTTTTCCCACGGTCATTTTCAATCCCATCCTTGTAGTCTCAGAGATTCTTGGCTTCAAGATTTTATTTCCTTCCATAACAAAAGTTGCATTTACAAACTCGAGAGATCGGAAGGAACATTCAGTTGCCTTGTTGTTTATCTCTAAGTAGGGCATGTCACTGGTCACGGTGGCAATGATGTCTTCCTCAGCTTTTATTGTTATCAATCGGCCATCCGCTATTAACTTCACCTTCTGATGTAATGACGAAGGTACTGCCCCGGATGAATGTATCCATGGTCTCCCCAATAGGCAGTTGTAGGACGGCTCGATGTCCATCACCAGGAAGTCTATTTCATAAGTGGCTGGGCCGATTAGCAAGGGTACCTCAATCCTCCCCATGACCCTTCTTTGGGTGCCGTCGAAGGCCTTCACCACGCTCTGGCATTCCTTCATATGCGAACTATCCACCGGTAATCTGTTGAGGGTGGACAAAGGCAACACGTTTAATGCAGACCCGTTGTCTATCAAGACTCCTGGTAATATCTGCCCTTTGCACCTAGCGGTAATGTGCAAGGCCTTGGTGGACCCTCTACCACCCGGTGGTATTTCATCGTCGTCAAAATGGATGAAGTTGTCTGCACTTATATGGCCAATCAGTCGATCCAATTTGTTAACCGAGATGTCACTAGCGACGTAGGCTTCGTTTAAGGCTTTCATCAATGCGTTCCTGTGTACTTCTGAGTATTGGAGTAAGGCCAATATGGATATACGCGCTGGCTGTTTGTGCAGTTGTTCTACCACACAATATTCACTGTGTTTCAGAAATTTTAGGAATTCTTTGGCCTCTTCCTCAGTCACTGGCTCCTTGATCCTCGATTCGGGCTCAACGGGCTTTCCTTTTTCTTGTTCCGCCACTGGGGCTTTTCCTTTTATTAAGTCGTAGCGTCTCCTGCTTCGAGTGTGGAAGCCTTCATCCGAATCCCCTCTTGGCGCATTAGTCGAGCTCTTCGTGACCGTGACATTACACTCATAGTTCCAGGGAACTTCCTTGCTATCTTTGTAAGCGAAAGCAGTGGGCTTCCTTATTATTACCTTCGGTGTCACTTGTGTTCCTGCGCCATTGTTAACTGAACTCTCTCTTTCGGAGACTGTTACACGATTTCGGGGGAAATCTCCGCTATCTTCAGTAATAGTGGGCCTCCGTATTATTACTTTTGGTGCTGACTGCGTTTCCGCGCTATCGTTAACTGAACTCTCTCTTTCGGAGACTGTTACATGATTTCGGGGGAAATCTCCGCTATCTTCAGCAATAGTGGGCCTCCGTATTATTACTTTTGGTGCTGACTGCGTCCCTACTTTATCACTTCTGGGACGTGAAATAATGATCCTCGGAAGGCTAACCTTTGTGCTTTTTGCTGTCGTCTCTACGCATATGCTCCTATCTTTTGTGCCTTCCTCATAAAATTCGACTTCTTTGTTGTTCATTAAGTTTTGCACTAGAGTTCTGAATTCTCCACAAGTCTGAATCTCATGTCCCAACTCCTGATGGTGTTCGCAGTAGTTTGTCAGTTCTCCTTGACTTTCTTCCGCAATGATTAGTCCATGTTTAACCATTTCCTTCCAGACCCATCTCAAGGGAGTCCTGACCTCCGCAACATTCGTTTTGATCCCTCTTTCTGGGCTTTCACTGATTGCGTTGACCCCTCCTTGAGCATGATTGGGTAAAGGGTTTGTTACGTTTGGCATGTCGTCCAACTCGACCACACCCATGTTAATAAATTTCTCCACCAATTTCTTGAAAGCCAGGCAATTCTTGATTGAGTGCCCCCTGATTCCCGCGTGGTATTCACATTGTGCGTTCGAGTCATACCACTTAGGATACGGAGGTTGCATTGGTTTTAGGTGGTAAGGGGACACAATATGCTCGTCGAACAGGGTTTGGTACATCTCCTTGTATGTTATTGGAATCAGCGTGAATTGGGGTTTCTCATTGGGTTCTTTCTTGGGTAACCCTTGCCGGTCCGTGGTTGTTGTTTTTGGCTGATTTATGGTGACTGATCTCGAGTGTCCTATGCTTGTGTTGTTTACCTCACCTTCTTTCCTTCTTGGGGGAATTCTTTTGGTACTCTCTCCGGTCTCGATCCTTCCGCTTTTTATAATATTCTCGATCATCTCTCCAGTGGTTATGATATCTGAGAAGCTCCGGGTTGCACTCCCTATCATGTGCATGAGGAATGGGGCTTTCAACGTGCGGATGAAGAGCATGGTGGTCTCTTTCTCCATAAGCGGTGGCTGGACCTGAATGGCAACTTCTCTCCACCTCTGCGCGTATTGCCTAAAGCTTTCGTTTCCTTTCTTTTCCATGTTTTGCAGAGTGATCCTATCGGGGGTCATGTCCGTTACGTGACTGTATTGCTCCAAGAATGCTTGAGCCAAATCATCCATGACCCAATTTTGGCACGACTCAACTGATTGTACCATTTGGCCGCAGCTCCTATCAGGCTGTCCTGGAAACAGTGGATCAGCAGTGGATCATTGTTAGTGTAGCCTGCCATCCTTCTACAGAACATAGTGATGTGGGCTTCTGGGCAACTCGTCCCATTGTACTTTTCAAACTCGGGCATTTTAAAATTATATGGGAGCACCAAGTCGGGGACTAAGCTTAAGTCATTGGCTTTTACTCCTCGACGTTTACCGGCGTTTTCCAGAGCCCTAAATCTTTCCTCCACCCATTTTGGCAGTTCTTGTTTTGCCTTCTCGGCCATCTCATCCAGATCTGGGACGTTGGGATTGACTAGATTTTCTCCTGGGTTGGTACCTGAACCCGTAGGGAGATGCGTGGGTATTGCGGTATCGGCATGATATTGTGGCCCGATAGTGACAGATGCCCTTCGGGGATACGTGTCTGGTGGTGTTCGGGCCTCTAGTAGGGGAAGAGAGGGATTATCACTGTTGTTTCCTGAGCTAGTGGCGATGCCTCGTTCCCTAGCCGTCAACTGCCTTAGTTGGTTCATCATATCGTCCTGGGATTTTTGCATCCGCTCCATCATGTCCTGCTGGGTTTTGGCCCGTTGCTCTTGTAACTGCACTTGTTCTTTCATTTGATCCTGAATTTCTTTTTGCATTTGTTCTAGCTTTTCTATTCTTTGGTCCATTATCCTTGTCTTGTTTCTTGTACCGTAGTGATGTTCCAGAGTAACTGCCATAATTTTAGGGTCCTTCAGTGAGATTCGATGTGTATGATGCAATGTAATGCCGATGTATGAAATGTATGCAAAAATGTTGATTCCAATTCGATTTCTATTAGAATAGCTTTTCTAGAAAACAAGTTTCTTTACATAAAATGGATTACACGAATGGCCGGGCCCTAGCACCTAACGCCTTGACCTCTTCAAGAAGCCAACTTAACTTTTGACCTTTTTCTGACCCTGATTCGTACATCAAACCTAATGCATCAGCTTGAACTGCCAAAGTCTGCAGGTGATCTGCCATTCCTCGTATTTGAGCTATGGCTTCTCCCATAATATAATCCCGGCTTCTAACTTGGTTCTGGGAGTCATGCAATTGCTGCTTCCATCGCTCCTCATTAGCTTGGAAAAGTTATTCCCGTAGCTCGTAGCCATGCAAGACGGATTCTAGCTCTTCAATTCTTGCCTTCATTTCTTCAATTTTGCTCCGACTAGCCTTTAATTCGGCCATGGAATGGCGGTTTCGATACTGATGTAGAAACCTCTCCAGTTCTGGCACTCGCATCTTCAATTTCTCTTTCTCATCTCGGCCTTCCATCGCATTCCGTTTTAGGGCATCTTCACGTTCGCGGGCGTCTTGGAGTTTTCTTTCCCACTGGCTCGCTCTGTTCTTCTCCTCTCTAATCTCCTGACGCCATTGCTCTGACGTTTTTCCTAGTCCCGCCATTCTTATCGATCTTCGTAGCTTCTTATAATCGGTTTTCAAATCGCTCAAATCTTCTTCGGCTTTAGTTTTCCCTTTCCTCCATTTATCGGCTTCCAATTTTTGAATATCGACGTCCAAACCTAGCTGCATCCTCTCTTCCTCTAGTTGCTCTATTCTTTTCCTTAATTCTCGGTTCTTTTCTTCGAAGTCTTGTTTGATGATTTCAAGCTCTGAGGGGATCGCCCGTAACTGTTCTTCTAGTGATCGGGTGTTTTCTTGGTCAGATGTGGGGATGTTGTCATTGATTCTTCGGTCCCGCCATTGGATGTACTCGGGTGTCGTCATCGGATTGGCAGCGAACTTTTTCATTTTATGAATTTGGCCCCAAGCCTTGGATATCTCGCGGATTCTCTTTTTGTAATTTTCCCCTTTATACTCAAATTCGCATTCGGCTAACCCTTGTGTAGGCGGTGTAAACTGTCTTGACTTATACTGTCTTAACACGAGAAGAGGAGCGTATCCGGCGGCTCCCCATATTCCGAGCAGGGGGACATAATCAAAGTCTCCACATTTATACAAGATTTCGTCAAGTATCATCCAAGGAGCTTTCCATTCTACATCTTCTTCTTGTAAGCTTTGCAAAGCCATCATCCAACTTTCTTCCGTGATGTCGTCTTGTCTAGGCGTTACTGCTGTATTTTTTAGCGGAGAGTAGTCTTCGGTGAAGATTAGGCACGATACCTTTTCTATTTTCCAAAAATGACTGTGAAACCATGCTATTAAGAGTTGGGCACAACCGATGAATCTCCCTTCGCCGGCCCTCCGACACGTGCTTAGAGACCTGAAAGTTTCGGCGAAAATCGCAGGAACAGGAGTGACCCCTCTGTCTAGTTTGTCGAATAGATCAGCTACCGCCTCATCCACATGTCCTAGGGCCTTGGGGAAGATGACCAATCCGTAAATGCTCAAAGCTAAAACATCAACCCTCTTCTTCTCCTCGGGATGTGCTATGATCAAATCCCTTAGATTCCTCCAAGGGATGCACTTACAACCTCCCTTTTGTTTTGTCCGGGCCGTGACCCACTGCTCACTCATCCCCGTTGTATTCATCAGCTTTTTTGTGAATGTGGGTACATTAACGGCTCTCAAGTAGGCTTTATCAGTTTGAATTCTCGGGCAGCGGATCAGGGCCGTGTACTCCTCTATGGTAGGAACCAAATCTACTTTCCCAAAAGTGAAGCACTCGTACGCAGGGTTCCAAAACTGGGTCATTGCTCGGAACAAGTGTTGGTCTATCCTGACGTCCAGCAGATAAGGCAAGTCGCCATAATGATGGTAGAACAACTGCTTGATCTTGTCGTCCCACTGACCCCATATTTCCTTTATCTCTTGAAGATTATTTTGAGTCACACTGATGCGTGTATAATCCCACAACTCTGATATATATCCCTCCATGAGGCTATCCCCCTTCTCTCGTTGTATTGTCTCAGCCCATATCCGGACGGCCACATTGTCTTCCACTCTATCAAGAAACCCCTTTTCCATGACAAGCTACCTATTCAGAAATCGAATGGGAATCAACATCTTTTTGATGCATATGCTATGCGAAGAGAGGAAGATAAAGCAAGTCATTATTTCGTAACCAGTAAGCAGCAAATGCAAAACTTAATCGGGTAACCACTAGAGCTTGGTATGGCTCTATCTAGGGTGGCTCTTATGGCTTACTATATGTGGTTCGGTTCTAGAGTAAAGGTACCTGAACCAGCGGATTCCTCAATCCTCACCCATTATAGGTTCATACGGATCGAGTTCGGTTCAGGGGAATACATTTCCCTATGGCTGCACGGAGATGAAAATCTCACGAAGACATAGGTACGGATGTATCCCGAAAGCGATCCACTATCTTGCACGGAGGTGAAAACCTCACGAAAGAGTAGCTTCTCACTCCCACTTAAAAGGGTGCGACTCAACGGTCATGCAATATGATGAAACACTTGGACCACATGATCAGATAAGATGATGCAAGCAAATGCAATAAAAGGAAAACCAAATTTTCAATTTTCGACAAAAGGACAGAAATTAATCAATTTTACGGCCTGACTCTCTTGTTCGGTCCCCAGTGGAGTCGCCAAGCTGTCGAAACCATCCTTTTTGGAAAAGGCGGGAATCGAACTTGGGTTTTTAAAAATGAATAAAAAAAGGGAGTCGCCACCAATCTTTTATTAGGTGTGATCGGATCACCTTTGTTTTAATAAAACATTTTGATTTACTAAAACAATGCTTTTGGTCTACGAAAATTTGAGAAAATGGGTTCGGGAGTCGGTTACGTGCGAGGAAGGGTTAGCACCCTCGTCGCGCCCAAAATTGGTACCAAATTGATTAGTTAATGTCCTAATGTCGAAAGTTTGAAAATTTTGAAGGAGATCTGACCCCCTTTTAGGAATATTCATGTTTTCCTTGAGCTAAATCGAGATTTTCTCGTTTCGAAGAAATAAAGTGCCACATCCAATACTTTAGGACATGATAGTTTAAATCTTCGATCCTAAGATCATCTCATAGTTTTCCAGAATTGCAAATTAAGATTTTCTCGTTTCCGAGGGATTAAAATATCACATCCAATACTTTAGGACACGATAATTTAAATCCTCGAATCGGAGATTATCCCATAGTCTTTCTTTTAGAATTAAAAAAACAAGATCTTCTCGTTCCAAAAGAATAAAGTATCACATCCAATACTTTAGGACACGATAATTTAAATCCTTGAATCCAAGACCATCTCAAAACTGTCGGTTTACATAAACGACGCGAATAAAAATAATCATAAGAATATCGGAACAAAAGACAAGGGGATAAAATACAAAGGTTAAAAATAAAGCGAGGGACAAAAACGATGCCGAAAATGATAGAATTAGTAACCATGAGGATAATAGATGTCATAATATGCGTGCAAATAATAATAATAATAACAGTAATAATAATATCAAAATATGTACAATAAATAATAATATGAATATAGTAATAATAATAATAATAATAATAGTACGTATTAATATAGATGTGGTAAAAATAATATAATAATATTAGCAGTAATACGCGATACATATAACATACGAGTACGAATATAATAATAATAGCGGTAATGGAATTAATATATACAAATAATGGTGCGATAATAATAGTGACGATAATAATGTAAAATATATACAAGATAATAATATAGTAATAGTAATAGTAAAGTGCTAAAAAAAATAATAGCATAGTAACAATAATAGTAATAGTAAGTAATATAGTAATAATAGTAAAGTAATAATAATACAAAACATGTACAATATAATAATAATAATAATATAATAATAATAATAATAATAATAATAATAATAATAATAACAATATGAAATATGTACAAAATAATCATATAAGTAGTAGTATAGTAATAATAATAATAATAATAATAATAATAATAATAATAATAATAATAATAATAATACGCAATGTATACAATATACTAATATAAATTTAGTAATAATAATGATGATACAAAATTATATATAATATAATAATAATGTAGTTATAATAATGATAATAATAATAATAATGATAAAAAATAATAATAGTAATAATAAATAGTGTAGTAATAATAATAAGGAAATTAGTTAAATTAATAATAAAATAGTGAAAATAACAAAAGAAGACTAAATTGAATTAAAAAACCACATATTAGGGGGCGAACTTGAAATAAAAAGAAAGGGCGAGGACCAATTTAAAATGCCCACAAATGATCAAGGACTAAAACAGAAAATATTTCCAAAGCCCAAAACGTAACGTACAGGTAGGACTAAATTGAAAGGGGATACAAACTTTAGGGCAAAAATGAAAGAAATAGTATAGGATTAAATTAAGGGTGGCGCAAATAGGAGGGACTAGCCGCATAAATTTTCCATTTAAGGTGAAAAGACGCATAATCAGTAACCAAAACGTCAACACCAGGCTTTTTCCTTTTTAATTACACCACTTTGGCAACTAATAACTTTTATTATATTTATTATTATTTTTAAAGCTTACAAATTTATTATTTTAAACAAAAACAAGAACCATCCTAACATTTTTTCTTTTCCTCTGTCATCGTTTCTAAACGAAAATGGTCTTTTTTTTAATTCCTATTCCCCCTGCCCATTCACTCTCCGGCCACCGATTCCGGCCAATCAGGACTGCGACTCCGCTATAGGCGGCGACCGGAGACGAACATCATCGGGCTCCCTTTTTTAGACTTTTTCTATGTCAAATGCCTATGGAGTGTAGATCTAAAAACCGACGATTCCTAAAATACGGCCAAAATCGGCGGAGCCACCAAGGAACGGGTGTCCCTTCTCCTTTTCCGACTTGGCCCAGACGAAGGACGGTCGCCGATCGGGGTGAGCTTCCACTCCCTTTCTCTCTTATTACTCGTTTTGAAAGTTTGAAAATAAATAGTAAAAAAATAAATAGAAAACAGCAATAAAAAAGTAGAAACGAAAGGAAGAACAAAATCTACCTTCAAAGTTTCTATTCCTGTTATTACTTCTGATGTCTTCTTGTTCTTAATCCGAAAAAAAAAATCCCCTCTCTACATTGGATTATTCGGCTTTTATAAAGCCAAAAAAAGAAAATAAAATACATTTTTTCTTTTCTTGGTTGCTGCTGTGTTGGCTCCTTTCTTGCATGTTTTCAGGTATTGGTGGAGGCTAGTAGAGCAGGTGAGTGGGGCGACGGTCAAGGTGAACGGCGCTAGTGGCCGACAGTTGTGGGTGTGGCGCAAATGGGCAGACACAGATGGCGGCACAAGAAAGGGACCCTAGGGTTCCAAAACTTTTTAGGTTTTTTTTTTGGGGGGGCTTATTGGGCTAGGTTCGGTTATTGGGTAAAGGGATTTTGTAATTGGGTTTTATTTGTATTGGGCCTCAGTTGGTTTGTAACAGGCCCGGGCGAAATTTGGGTCTTACAGAGAGTATCAAGAATACATCGTACCTAATCATTCGAGATGATCTAAGTTTAATATTTAGAGCTTAAGTTATAAATGCATTCAAATAATGTACTTTGTCAAAAAAAAAAAAAACTGCTCACTTATTTTCTCTAAACTGTTTGTTTTATTTTCTCTAATGGCAGTGCCAACCTCTAGTCGGGTGTCACCTGCTTTATGTCCTTTCCACCAACCTCACTTTCTTTCTTCTCCTCTATGTATTTCTCTCCCCCCCCCTTCTCTCTCTCTATATATATATCTTTCAGTTTAGAAATGTATTTTGTGGATATTTTTACTATTTTTACAAGTTCTGATGGACAAATGACGGTGTCCATCATCATTAAAACTTCATTGGCCACAAACAATTTCTTTTGAAAAGTGGGTGGCTCTTTATCGACTTCTTAATTTATTTTTGTTTTGAAAGTATTTTAAAATAATAAATTATTTCACGAGTTGGTTTGGACCCATGTTGTTTAAGTTTTATACGTTTTTTTTTTGTTTGTTTTCTATTGTTCAATAGATATTCACTTTTAGAAATTTCTACTCTTATAATACGTGTTTTGCCGATTAAGGATGGTTTTGCCGATTTTGCCCACTGCTTTGAGCCATTCGGAGTTGATTTCCATATCGTATTAAGTGCTTACTATCACTCTATATATGTTGTGCTTGAGTTGTAACGATGTTAATTGACAACGTGCCATAATGTTTTATTAATATTGAGACTAAAGCCTTTGTTGGGTTAATGGAGCTTGCCCTTTATCGCTTACGAAGGGTATTTGTTATTTTTTTCCCTCGATTTGTATGGTCCTATTCATGAAATAATAAATAAAAAGATAACGTACTTTATTGATGCTATCAATGACCTTTAATCAATTGAATATCAACTTAAGAAAATTATTAAAAATTATTATGATATTTTGAAATTTAGAATTTTAGTATTATAAAAAGATATTTAGAATTTTCGGTAATGAGATAAACAAATATAATTTGACAATTTTTGTGTATTATTTTAGTTTTTACAATTTTTTTACCCAGTCAATTAAAAGAAAATATTTTTGGGTGACTAAAATAAAAGAGACCAATTAAATAAAAGCGTTTTAAAAATTAGGTGACGAAATTACAAGAATTTTATTTTAGATGATCAAAATAAAAACACCATAAAAGTTGAGAGACCAACTATGAAATTTACTCTAAATTTAATATTTACCTGACGTAAAAAAAATATTTTTTAATAAATTAATAAATTCGAGTGCGATGGAGAGAACGGTAAATATTAGTATAGATTAAATATTAACGAGAGATCTAAAAGAACAGAGCCAAATTTCATGGGCAAAATACCTAAAAATACCTAAAAATAATTTAATTACGGAAAAGGACCAGTTTCAAAAATATTTACGGAAAATGGCCGTTTCCCCCCAAAACGCGTCCACGTCAGCGCGTTTTGTGGGGATGCAACAAGAAAGCGCTCCCCCAAGGGAGCGCTTTTGCCACATCAGCACAAAGCGAGCTGACGAGGACGCGCTTTGCTAATGTGGCAAAAACGCTCCCCCATAGACGCGTTTTAGCCCGTGTTTTTTTAAAAAAAACTATTTTCGAATTTTTTAAAAATTTACGAGAATAAACCTTTATAAAGGCTCAAAGTGACAACACCATTTTTTTAAGGTGTCATCAATTAATAAGGAAATATAACTTACAAAGGAAATATTTATATAGATATATAAACCCAAAGTCTCATTTCTCTTGTTTTCTTGACTAAAGTGGGATATGAGATATGTGTATATATAGACTCATGAATAGTTTTGCAGCTTGTTCCTAAACAATGTGGGATTCCTTCCTCTTTTAACTAACAATATGATATGACATGCTACACTATATTTGATTTTTTTTACAAAACAATTTCTCTTTTTTTTATATATTTTGTTAACATTTTCTTATATTATAAAAAACAAGAAACAAAACAACTCAAATATATTTTTTGCAAATCCCTTGAGTTTTTTGAGTGCTTATATTATTTTATCATGTGATGTAGTCTGATCTTATTCTAAAATTTTCCTTTCTATTTCTCTAATAACAATATAAGTGATAACACTCTAGAATGACATGTTTTTGTGTGCTAATTGTATATTAATTTTGAATGTGATTCTACTAATTTGGGCTATTTATGGACTTTTATCTCGTAGGGACTAAATTGGAGACCAATGCAAAATTGAGGGCCAAAATTGTGAAATTAAAGATGAAAATGAACCAATGTGCAACAAAGGGAAAAGATGGTGCCAAAAGTGCAAAAATGGAGGGCAGAGGGATTGAAATGCAAAAAGAAGAGACTTTGCTTTATCAAACTCTATATTTTTTATTAGGATAATTAATGTTAGGATAATTATTTAGGATTATTTAATTTCTTTATTTATCTCTATTTATCTTTAATTAAATTGTAATTATCTTTGGGAGTTTGAGTAGGACTAGTCTATCTACCTTAAGCACTATAAATAGAGGATGGAGTGACTCATTTTGGGAGGGTTCATCTTTTTCTGTACACTCCTCTCCCATAAGTCTATTGTGCTTCATTTATTTTTCTTTCAATAAAAATTCCCTTTTCCATACTTATGTATTTATTTATTTTTCCACCACAAATATGAGCCACTAAAATCCATCTAGCCGAAGGTTGTCAAATTCCCCAAAAAGGTTCTTGAGGCTTAGAACCCGTACTTAACTTTCTCGCCCAGGTATTCATCGTTTCTCCGCATTACGGGGCTGACGCTTCCATCCAGGTCCCTTTAAAAGTAACCCTTTCAACTTATGCAAAGGCGGCCGCTTTGTGTGTTTTGGGAGGATTGCACCGTCGGTTCATGAGCTTACTGCGTCAGAGGTTAGCAAGCCCAAGAGACAAAATGGCGTAGGATTCGCCATTGAGAAACGTTGATCTAGCGTAAATGACTCCACAAGAGCAATAACAGGCTAGAGTCAGGCTCCCTAAATTCGTAAGGTAAAACTCTTGGAGTTGGTGATCGTAGGCGTCCTCTTCCACTATAACTGGCTTACTTGGGCAGAGAAGGGTCATCCAAAAGCCGAAGATTGAACCCAATGAGGAACGAGAAACCGGAGGCTAGAATCTCGCCAAATAAGAAAACTCACTCTTCTTTAAACTCTTTTATTTTCCTTTTTATTTTCGCAATTTACTTTCACGATTTCAATTCATTTTATATTCTGTTTTATTCCAAATCGAAATTATTAATTCTGTTTTTTTTATTTTCCAGGATCGCAGGTTTTCTTGGGCACGATTCTGCCCAGGATCTCGAGAAACAGGCATTTGTATAATCCGATCCCTGTGGATTCGACCCTACTTACCCTTTACTATTATTTTCGTTATTTTACAGGGAGTAGGACATATTTTGGTGCATTCAACGACGCATCAATAAGTATGAAAAAAGAAAACAAGATTTGGGCAAAAAATAATGAAATTACTTGCTGCCAATGATGTTTCATGCATGCAATACATATCAAATCACATCATCATCACCACTTAGCTCTCATTGATGTTTAGTGATGAAGAATTTCGAATGCAACGTACTTGCACATTTTATAGATACTCCGTACATATCTTACGATGAGATTCAAAAATCAGTAAAAAGAAATTCATCACATTTTAATGATCTTTTTCTGTTCTTTTAAAGTTTTTTAACTTATATATAACCTAAAATATGGACACTATTAAATAATAAATTAACAAATGAAATTTACTATTAATGGGCATGTTGAGGATTAAACACAAATTTTTTTATTTTGTATCACACAATCACTCAATTTACTTTAAAATTTTTTAACACGTATATTATTTACAATGAATTTTAATTTTTAAGTACAGTATTTATAATCAATTCACAAAAATAAAATTATTACTGACAAACTCTATAATCTATTATTGAACTGAATCGTTAATGAAAATAAATAACTTTGAAATTTTTTTACTGTGATGACATGACATAAATTCTGTCATCATGTGTGGATGTAAGTTCTATTAATATATAATAAAGTAAATATGTAAATGTTACGATGTTAGTTGCATGCAATGGTTCTGCCAATTGGTTGCTTTAGAATCCGTCTCTAAAACGTTGCGTTGCACCCCTTTGTCCTTTTTTCTTTGAAACCATCAACACTGCCAAATTTGGTTGATCTTCATAATTGTATTTTTTTCATTTTGGTTCCTTCATGTTAAAGTTAGTAAAAATAAAAAAAGGACAAAAATAAAAGTTGAACCGATTTAATAAAAAAATAGGACAAAAAAAAATATATTTTTTGCAAATCCCTTGAGTTTTTTGGGTGCTTATATTATTTTATCATGTGATGTAGTTTGATCTTATTTGATTTACAAAAAATATATTTGAGTTGTTTTGTTTCTTGTTTTTTATAATATAATAAAATGTTAACAAAATATAAAAAAGAGAAATTGTTTTGTAAAAAAAAAAAATCAAATATAGTGTAGCATGTCATCTCATGTTGTTAGTTAAAAGAGGAAGGAATCTCACATTGTTTCGGAACAAGCTGCAAAACTATTCATGAGTCTATATATACACATATCTCATATCCCACTTTGCTCAAGAAAACAAGGGAAATGAGACTTTAGGTATATATAAAGATTTCCTTTGTAAGTTATATATGACACCTTAAAAAAATGGTGTTGTCATTTTGAGCCTTTATAAAGGTTTATTCTCGTAAATTTTTAAAAAATTCGAGAATAGTTTTTTTTAAAAAAACACAGGCTAAAATGCGTCTATGGGGGAGCGTTTTTGCCACATCAGTAAAACGCATTCTCGTCAGCGCGCTTTGTGCTGATGTGGCAAAAGCAATCCCCCAAGGGAGCGTTTTCCTGTTGCATCCCCACAAAATGTGCTGACGTGGACGCGTTTTGGGGGAAAACGGCCCTTTTCTGTAAATATTTTTGAAACTGACCATTTTCCGTAATTAAATTATTTTTTAGGTATTTTTGGGTATTTTGCCCCAATTTCATTATGATTATTATTTTTAATTTTCTAAAGTAAAAAAAAAACAATAGCTGTTATTTTTGGGTAAATATCCCATATATACCAAAAAAATTTATTATTTACAGAAATGTGTCAATTTGAAGAATATTTACGGGATTGTGCCGTTTCCCCCAAAAACGCGTCCACGTAAGCGCGTTTTGGGGGATGCAGGGCTAAAGCGCGTCCTCAGGGGCGCGCTTTAACCCTGAATAAGCAGAAAAACGGGCTGACGTGGACGCGTTTTTGGGCCTTCTTCCCGTCCACTTGCAGTATGAAAAATTAAATGAATTTCTAGGCATTTTGACAGTAGTCTCCGGTAAAATAATTTTGAGAAGACGTTTCTGAACAAACAGTGGCCAAAAACGCTTCCAGCAGGATACACTGTCAGCAGTAGTACTGAAAAGAGCTCCCACGTGGACGCTCTTTTGCTATAGTAGTCTCCGGCAAAATCAATTTGAGGAGACGTTTCTAAACAAACAATGGCCAAAAACGCTTCCAGCAGGGTGCACTGTCAGCAGGAGTACCGAAAAGAGCTCCCACGTGGACGCTCTTTTGCTACAGTGTTCTCCGGCAAAATCAATTTGAGGAGACGTTTCTGAACAAACAGTGGCCAAAAACGCTTCCAGTAGGGTGCACTGTCAGCAGGAGTACCAAAAAGAGCTCCCACGTGGACGCTCTTTTGCTACAGTGTTCTCCGGCAAAACCAATTTGAGGAGACGTTTCTGAACAAACAGTGGCCAAAAACGCTTCCAGCAGGGTGCACTGTCAGCAGGAGTACCGAAAAGAGCTCCCACGTGGACGCTCTTTTGCTACAGTGTTCTCCGGCAAAATTAGGCTATAAATCAGCCAAATTTCATTCTCAGGTTGCAGAAGGCAGATTGAGGCAAAAGAAAAAAAAACTGAAAATGAGTGAACATATTAATGCTGTTGTTTACTACGATGGTTAAGTTCGTGACACCGAAAATGGTGTTGTTTTCTTATCGGAGAACACAGCGCGACTGAGTTTTAATCAGAACGTCGATTTGGTAGAACTTCGCAAAAGAATTAGGCGTAAAATGTTCGAAACAACGCCAATGAAAGTTCAGTCTATTAAGTATAGATTTTGCGCTTCGGTTGATCCGGTGAGATATGACTCATTCAACCTCAAAGGTCCTCGGAGCTTTGAGGCAATGGTGGAGACTCATCTTGCCAGTGGATCACCCTATATCGAGGTATATGTAGAATTTTCATCTCCAAGTGATCTTTTTGTAACCTCAACATCTACTGCCATTCGAGGAGAATACATGACCCTAAGCCGACACTCTGTAAGTGGGAGGCAAAATACAAAAGTGCCTGTATGCGGTGGTAGTATGGAAAACATAACCCCTGCACGACACTCGGTTGGTGGATGAGACATGCATATCCGTCATTCGACGTCCGATGACAGAAATACGTATTGGGGACGTCATCAACTTCTAGTGGTTGGCAATCCACGTATGATTGGGATTTTTATGAAAGATGTTTAAGGAGTGATGATGTACTCCCGACGACATCCACCGGCGAGGGGCCCTCGTTTGTTGCAGGTTATGGAGGGTCAGACGATGAATCCGATGTGGATCCACCTCGAGAGCCAGGGCCCGACGGTGCAGAAGTTGGATTATTTTCTGAACCGGAGCCCGTTCCAATTGTACCTTGTAACGACCCAAAATCCGTGGGCACCGGAAAAGTGTGTTATCGGGCCTCCGTCTTAGTAAATCGAGTTAGTAAATAATTATTAGGAGTAATTATGAGTCTAATAGTGTGTTTAATTAGATTTTTATTTAGTGAATTTAGCTTAATTGAGAGAAATTAGGAAAAGGACTAAAGTGAATAAAGGGTAAAGTTGAATTGTAGATTAAAAGAAATAAAAAGGACTAAAATGGCAAATAGACCATTTAGTATATTTGAGGCGGCATAAGCATAAAAATCTGAGATTTTTATGTGTTAAAATATATTATTATTATTATTAGATAATTATGTTAATATATATTATATTATATAATAAAGTAATAGAATAAAAGAAAAAGAAAAGAAGAAAAGAAACAGAGAGCATACGAAGCAGGAAAGAAAGAAGAAAAAGAAAGGAAAAAGGAAAACTAAAGATTCAAGGTTTTAAGCTTTAAAAGGTAAGTTGATTTAGTCCTTTTCTTTTAATTTTGATACTTTATAAGATTTAGAACAAAGTTTTGATTAATTTAAGTTGAAGATTTTGAAGTTTTAGAGTTTTTAAATATAGCTTATGATGAATAAAATGATGAATTAGTGGTTTAATTGAAAGAATTTGAAGTTAGAATTGGATAAAGGACTTAATTGTAAAACAAGCTATAAGAAAACAGTTTTGGAACAGCAGCAGTAGAGTAAGTTTGAAAATTCACCAAAAATCGTAGAAGTGGAATTAAAAGTTGAGTAAGATATGAAATTAAAGCTTATGGAGTCTATTTTCATATGAAAGAAACAGAGAAAGAAAATAAATTCTGTATTTTGAGATATTTAGATTTTGGTAAGACTGGTTCAGAGTGATTTCGAGATCCCCTGTTCTGACTTGGAAAAATCATCAAAAATTGTATAAAAATAATTTGGGAACATAATTCATATGGTTAGATTCCTTAATGAGTCTAGTTTTAGAAGAAATAAACTATAACATCATCTGAATTCTATATAAAAAGATAATTAATTTTTAGTGAAGAAGGGTCGGAACTGCCAGACAGCAGAACAGGGGTGACTTTAAAGAGTAAACTGTACTAATTGGCTAAATCAAAAATTCTGAAAATTTTATGTCAAGAAGATATGTGAGTCTAGTTTCATATAAAATTTACGGATCTTAATTTGGAATTCTGTAACTCAAGATATAGATGATTTAGTGACAATGACTCAGGTAGACAGCCTAGAAAGAACTTATAAGTAAATAATAGAAATGTGTACAAAGAATGTGGAATGAAGAATAAGGGTAGGAATTGAATAAAATTCAATTATTTATTGTAATTTAATGCTATAATTAATAATGTAAATTGTTATTATTATTGTAGCAAACAAGGAAATCGAGACGTCTAATACGAAGGGGAAGGAAAAGTGATCGAGGAGTAGCTCGAGAAAATATCGGTTTGTATTATCATAATTCAAGTTATTTATAATTGCATGTTTAATTTCAAAGTATGTGTATGAAAAATGAAATTTAGGTAAGTATTGATGTTTGAATTGAATATGACTTGGACTTAATTGATGAATATGTGTTAGTATTGAATTAAAATATTGATATGAAAGGTATATTGAATTAATTTGTGAAATTAAATTGGAAGTGGTTTGAGATTGAGATTGAGATTGAGATTGAGATTGTATTGATAATATGTATGAATTGAATCCGAATGATTATGATCAGTTGAAAGTGAAAGTGATATGAATATGTGATTTAAATACCTATTAACTAGTCGGGCTGAGTCGGATATAATTGGCATGCCATAGGATTGGAAGTGTTCTGGATTCTTCGACCTTGAGTCGATGAGACACTGGGTGTCATATTATTTATTTCGGATAGA
Source organism: Gossypium australe (assembly GCA_005393395.2). NCBI lineage: Eukaryota > Viridiplantae > Streptophyta > Magnoliopsida > Malvales > Malvaceae > Gossypium > Gossypium australe. Next base: position 138,400,318 of record CM016619.1, on the reverse strand, counting down.
TTCAATAAGGTACTGGGTACCACTTTACTTCGGCTAGGCCGATGAGACACTGGGTGTCACTATATTGCTTCGAACTATCCGATTAGGCACTGGGTGCCAGTATGGTGTGTTGGTTGGATCCGAGTATCCGCCAAAGTCCGAGTCATGTTAATAGGGGTAACTATGTGAAATAAGAAAATTATATGAATTTGATTATTTGAACCTCTGAATGAAAGAGATATTGTGATACGAAAATATATGTGATTGAGAGATGAACCAGAGGTTCATGAACAATTGGAATTCTATGAATGAGATATTAATTCAAATATTAAAATTGTTACATTCGAAATATAACAACTTAGTATATTTATATGTATAATGTGTTATTTATCTAAGTATGTTTACGATATTTGATCATTGTTATAAATTGAATTATGATAATACCACTGAGTAATTCCAATACTCAGCGTACGGTTTGTTTTCCGTGCGCAGGTTAGTAGAGTTTCTGACCCGGTCCAGCATCCAAATCCAATCCGACTCCAACAAGAGGATTTTGGTGATGAAATTCTTCCTTTTGTTAAGTGGCATGTACTAGATAGTTATATGAATTATGAACATATATATATATATATATATATACTTAAGTTAATGCTTTAGTTGTATTTAATGATTATAATATTTTGGATGAGGAAAATGATATAAAGTTATAAAAAGATAAATTAGTATTGGTTGTTTTGGTCTGAATTTGCAGGGGGATTAGGTGAAAATAAGCAGAAATACTGCCGAAATTTTATAAATAAAAGAAAAACTTACGAAGAATTTTCTAGAATGATTGAACAAGTTTCTTTCTACTTTTAATATATGCTTAGGCATTGAAAGTCCAATATAGGTATTTAATTATTAAATTATACTATGAATGCTATTTTATTTGTGAATAATTAGTAAATTGTTTGATATGTCCAGTAATACCTTGTAACCCTGTTCCGGCGACGGTTTAGGGTTAGGGGGTGTTACATTTTTATTCTGAAGACGTTGGGGGCGGTTCAGACGAACAAGAAAAGGATCCGCTATTCAGGGCGTACTCGCCTCCAGCCCACATGCATAATGTCGATCTATCTCAAGATGATGCATTGGAGTTTCCTAAACTACCACACCGTACGCGTGACCGTACAAATTCTTTGTTGGATTCGAACCAATTAGAAGTTGGTAACCAGTTTTCCAACAAGAATACTTTTGTTGCTGCATTGAAACAATTCAGCATCAGGAAAGGGGTTAACTACAATGTGGTTAAATCCACGCTCGATAAGTACGATGCGAAGTGTGCAGTGCAAGACGACACATGTTCATGGAAAATCATGGCGTCATTGAGGAAAAGGACAGGGTTGTGGGAGGTCAAAAAGTACAAAGGTCCACATACATGTCTTGCCGGTACGGTACCACTATGTGTTTAATGATTTCGAATAACACTAATATTATGTAATGTTGCATTATTTAACGTACTTCATTGACAGGTGTAACAGAAGATCATCCGAGGATGGATTCAGACATGTTGGCTGACTTAATAATCCCGACGGTGAAGGCCGATCCCAAGACTACGGTGCCGGCCTTAATTGGCAATATTCGTAGCCAATTAGGGTACACACCCTCTTACAGAAAGACTTGGATAGCCAAGCAGAAGGCGTTAGAAAAGTTGCACGGTCGGTGGGACACTTCATATAATGAAGAGTGGCAGTGGTGTCAGGTGCTGGAGAGATATGTCCCAAGCAGCACAACAGACCTTGAAACGGAACCGGCGTACTACAACGATCGTCTGCTCCGTGGATGCGCAATGTTTAAGCGTCTGTTCTGGACATTTAAGCAATGCCGAGATGCCTTTATATACTGCAAGCCATTGGTACAAATTGACGGTACCTTTATGTATGGTAGATATACGCATCAGCTATTGCTAGCTGTGGCACAAGACGGCTGTGGGAGAATCCTTCCGATTGCGTTCGCAATAACACTGAGAGAGTCAGCTGATGACTGGGACTTCTTCCTATCTAGGTTAAGGAGGCATGTCTGGCCCCAACCTGACATATGCGTTATATCGGATTGGGGCCCTGGAATACTTGCGGCAATAGAACGCCAGGGAAGCATGTGGCATCGCACACACCATCGATATTGCCTGAGGCATGTTTCATCCAACTACTATGGGCAACATCGATCTAAAAGACAGAAACAGCGGGTGACCGATATGGGTATGAAATTTCTATTAATATAATTTCGTTTGTAATATTCAATTTATTCTCAATTGAGAAGTGGTATGTAATATTCGCTATCAACGTACATTGGCAGGGTACGAGATCAATAAAGACCGTTTTCACGAGATGTTGGCCAGCTTGCACTCAGATAACGCCGAAGGCGCAAATTATCTGTGCAATATTCCTTTCGAACAGTGGATACAAGCATATGACGACAGCCTACGATATGGTCATATGACCACAAACCTGGCCGAATGCATAAATTCTGTTCTAAAAGGAACCCGTCATCTGCCGATTACATCGGTTGTGCGGGAGACATATTTTTGTTTAGCGGCACTATTTCCGAGGAGAGCAGCGAGTTATAGAGGGCAGATGCAAGGAGGCCATGTATGGAGCCCGAAGGTCTTGCAAGAAATAAACCGTGGGAAGGCACGGGCGAACACTATGCACAGTATGTCACGACCGCGACAGGCTATGGTTTCGTGTCACGGAGTTTGACAGACCGAACCAAGGTATTGTTGGTGGGCATTATCGTGTACACTTAACAAATAGGACCTGCGACTGTGGGATATTTGATGCACTTCGTTACCCATGTGCTCATGTACTTGCGGCTTGTCAAAATCTCCGTCTTGATCCCATGAACTATGTTGACGAAGTGTATAAATTAGAAAACATGTACAACGTGTGGAGACACGTATTCCCACCAGTCCCAGATGAACGTAAGTGGTCGTCGGTATCGCTTGCACCGTATAAGTTGTTGCCGGATAGACAATTGAGGCGCAAACCAAAAGGTCGACCTTGCTCGACTAGAATACGCAACAATATGGATATCCGAGAAACGAGCAACCAAAGTCGGCTGTGCGGATGATGTAGGAACCCGGGCTATACATCTCGCCCGTGTCCAAATCGGAATAGTTGACCGTGTTCTTAGCTTTTTTGTCTCCTAGTGGCTATGTAATTCTTATTTTTTTGGAGGAAAACGGTGAACTTTTGTATAAGAACTTTTATTTTATTCAAGTTATTAAAATTAAATTACAAAATTACAAAAAAAAAATTAAACCATTTCTATTTTATTAAAGATATTAAAATTAAATTAAAATAATTAAATTACAAAAAATAAAAAATTAAACTCAAAATTAAATAAAAAAATTAAATTACAAAAAAAAATTAAACCATTCTATTTATTAAAGATATTAAAATTAAATTAAAATAATTAAATTACAAAAATAAAAAAATCAAACTCAAATTTTATTAAATATAAAAAATTAAATTACAAAAAAATTAAATTACAAAAAAATTAAACCATTTCTATTTTATCAAAGATATTAAAATTAAATTAAAATAATTAAATTACAAAAAATAAAAAATTAAACTCAAATTTTATTAAATATAAAAAAATTAAATTACAAAAAAAATTAAACCATTTCTATTTTATCAAAGATATTAAAATTAAATTAAAATAATTAAATTACAAAAAATTAAATTACAAAACTAAATTAGGGTTTAGGGCTGATGCCGGTGGGAACCAGTGCCACACGGGGGCGGTCGGCGGTTACGCGCCGGATTGCTCCTTCTTCTAGCTTCCGGCGGGGGTTGTGGAACCTCGAGTGGGGAATCGGGTTCCTCCGGCAGTGGGTCTGGTTCTGGGTGTTGCGATGATGACCCACCTTGATAAAATAATGACCCCGGAGGTGTTTGCATAAACCACGGCGGGGTGACTGCATCTCGTACGGCGAAGGAGCCTGGTAGAAAGAAGTGCTCCCCGACTGCGCCTCCTCTAATCCCACACCCGACGTCGGCCTCACGATCGGCTGGCTAACGGGAGTAGTCGGGAACAGACTCAAACCCGGCCATGCATTCCAACCTGGGGTGGGACTGGGAAAAGGAAACATATATGGGTTAGGAGGATACATATAAGGGGTAGGGTACGCACTTGGCATAAACGGTGGACGCTGTGATGTCGGTGTTGTCGACTGAACTGATGGGCCCGGTGACTGTGTAGGCGCTGTTGCTGGGCCCGATGACTGCGTAGGCGCTGTTGATGGCCCCGTCTCATCACCCCTTCTCCTTGGATTTAAAGGGGCCCGACGTTCCCTTCGCTCGCGAATTTGCCGTTGCCTCTCTTCTTCCGACAACAGATACGGCTTGCCATGGATCCTAAACCATGGCATGTACTCCAGCACGCAGGCTAACTCAGGAACGATGATCGGTTCCCGGATAGGTAAAAAGTCATACCGGTTCTCCCACTTCTCGATATGACCTGACCAAAATCTTGGCCAATCTGTGTGCAGCTGCCGTAAGTCCACTTTGTGCTCATCATCGAGCACCTCAGGTAGCACGGGAATTGGTTGCCGAAATCCAAATTGCCGCAGAACCCGATCTGACTGGTGCATCTCCACGGTCGCGTAGGTGATCATTGGGACCTTAACGTGCCAACTGTTCGGATTTTGGAAGAACTCCTCCGGAATTATTGCCCGAATTTTCGGATACTCGTACGGTGTCCATTGAAACTATATTAACATTACCAAAATATTACTTATATACATAATACTAGACACTACATACGAAATACTAAATTATAATAACGAAATTCGAAACTTACTTGTGATTCCGACCGTTGGTCCAATAGGAGCCGTATATCCTCAAGCGAGTTAGGTATTCCAACATGACTCGCCGAATGGTTCCACCTAATTAAATAAACTTTTAGCATGCGATTATACTATAAATCTACGAAATAATTGTAAAATATAATATTAAATTTACCTCGTTATTAGTGGGAATGAATATGGCTGGTCGAGTCGAGGACGTAAAAATGGAAATCGAAACCATGCCCATGACTGTAGTAGTGATAGGCAACCTCCGATTTTTGCTTTACTCGGCCGCGTCGCCTTGCACATCTCCCGGTACAACCTCGATAGCACGGCAGACCCCCAACTCAATTCACCGGCTGCTCTGAAATCAACAAGTTTCAGGAGCCATCTCAGGTGGACGAGGTTTCTAGAAAGGTCCGGCATCAGATAGCCTCCAATTATCTGAAGAATGTATGCCCGAGCATACCGTATTCTTTCTACTTCGGTCGAACCCTCGTTCGGCTCCGAGAATGTGTCTCGTAACCAGGCCATATCGATCCGAGCTCCTTGAATTCTATCCGGAATGGCACCCAGAAGCTTGTAGCATACGGCCATCCAATCGGTAGATGTTGCGGACCCGGTGACTACCGACCCGTCCACCGGTAATCCCAACTGCAAGTGCACATCTTCTAGAGTGATGGTACACTCTCCGCATGGCAGATGGAAAGTGTGCGTCTCGGGTCTGCACCTCTCTATCAACGCGCTGATCAAAGGCGGCTCCAACTTGAACCCCCGGCCTATCGTGGCCACGTGCCAAAAACTCTCTTCCCGCAGGTAATTCTCGATCAACGGCGATGGGGGACCATGCATGTTGCGAATATAACATTCCAACACCCGATCTACAGACTATTTAAAAAATTATAAAATTAAAAATTAATTAAAATTGCATAATTGGAAAAAAATTAAATAATATTGAAAAATTAAAATTAAAACTTACCATTTTCATTTGCTCGACGGAGATGTGTTTGTTGTCTAGGCGACGTAATTCCCTGGCCATTGTAATCCGATTTAAAAATTTTCAAAAAAAAATATATTAAAAAAATTATAAAGGGTTTTTTCGTAAATAGTAAAGGACTATTTTGAAATTTGAGCGTAAATTTCAAGGACTTTGAGAGAAAATTGAGAGAAATTTGAGAAAAATTTGAGAAAGGATTGAAGTGTGAAAAAAATAAAGAGTTGGTGGGTTTTTATACTTTTTTTTGACCGTTGGACCCCCAACGGTAAAAAAAAAATTGGCCGTTGGGATTTGACCGTTGCCGGGCTAAAGCGCGCCCTTGAGGACGCGCTTTAGCCCTGCATCCCCCCAAAACGCGCTGACGTGGACGAGTTTTTGGGAGAAACGGCACAATCCCGTAAATATTTTTCAAACTGGCACATTTCCGTAAATAATAAATTTTTTTTGGTATAAATTTTTTTGGTATATATGGGATATTTACCTGTAATTTTTTTTTGTAAGTTTTTTTCTTTTTTGTTTTTTTGGTTGTCTGCAACTGCGTCTGCACCTTCAATCACGCACTCCTCTCATTCTAGAAGACTTCTCCCCTAAGCAAAAAGCCCTCTCCCTGTCTCCTCTCTAATCAACGTCAGCTAAGCGACTGTCAAACAATCAGACGGCGGTTACCGTAAATGGAGAACGCCGACGTTTTCTTAGGATTGCAAGATTTTCTAGAGCGTATGCGCCAGCCTTCCGCTGCTGATTTCGTCAAATCTATCAAAAGGTCGCTCCCTCTCTTTCTCATTTTAAATGTTCATCTTTAAATCTATGCGTAGACTTATGATTGAACGTGATTTGCGACTAATCGGAAGTGATTATTGATTGTTTATAAATTTATTTGGTCGGTGATTTAATTTTATTAGTTGATTGCTTCAAATTAAGTAAAAATCCCGATGTGGAAGCTGTTTTCTTTTTGTCTAATTAATTGACAATCGAACTTAATTTAAGAAGGATCGGGGTGTTCCATTTTAGGCAATCGTTTCAGGGTTTTGACTTTCTGAGTTTCGTTCGTGTCGCTATATTACAGTTTCATAGTTTCGTTCTCCAACAATGCTCCTGATCCCGAAAGGGATAGTGCGGCCGTACAGGCATTCTTTGCCAACATGGAAGCTGCTTTTCGAGCTCATCCACTTTGGGCTGGATGTTCAGAAGAGGAGTTGGACAGTGCTGGTGAAGTAAGTCATTTTAACTTATCATCTTGCATTAGGTAATTTGTTTTAAGGGAAAAAAAAAAAAGGAAAAAAAAATTTCACCTTGGGTTGATGTATTTACTTTTTTTTTTCTTTTCCTAATACAGGGATTGGAGAAGTATGTTATGACAAAGTTATTTACCCGTGTGTTTGCTTCACTTCCAGATGATGTAAAGCTTGATGAACAACTTTCTGAGAAGATGGCTCTTGTTCAGCAATTCGTTCGGCCTGAGAACTTGGATATTAAGCCAGCCTTTCAGAATGAGACATCATGGCTGGTAAATTGGGGAATTTCTGTTTCAAGTGGTTGCCTATTTTTTTTTTTGGGGAGTATGGAGTTAGCTTACCTTTGGCATATGTTGTCTCTGTGAACTATATCTTTCCTTGTCATGTTTGGCTTTCTATTCTATTGAGAAGTGAGAACCCTTTTAACCTTTTTTAAAAAACCTTTGGTAGAGTATATTTTTGGATATCTTCTATGCAAACAGTGAAACGATTATGGTTTTGGCTGGAGTAAAAAAACATTACAAGGTGTTTGCCTCCTTGAAGATAATAATCAATGACTTTATCTAGAAATCAGGAATAACAACTAGTTAATAAGAAGATGCAAGGAATTCTCACAATTCATCATGGTGAAATAGACAAAAGTAGTAACATTTTTATTAGATGCTTCCAAGGATGTAATGCTGATAGGTGTCATGCTGTCTATAATTCATATAAGGGAGGCTAGAAAGATGGACCATAAAAGTGCAGAAATCCTTAGCTAGGTAGGAAAGTTAATTTCTTTGTTAGGAATATTGCTTCGTGGAGAATCTATTTTCCTCAATGCATCCCTGCTTGAGCTCTAAAGAAAACTTCTATTGAGGTCATCTTATGTGGTAGATCCTTCCATGCCTTACTATGAGCGTAGCATAGGAGTACAAATTTGATATGAACTCACTTTTATTGTTCTCATCCCATGGCATGACCGAATGAGGAATGTGCACGGTTTTCTAATGTTAGGAGGCCCTGTGCAGTTATGCCTTGTTAACATGTCAAGACAATGCTGCATCGATCTATTTTTAGATGGCAGTTTATACATTTTGTCATCCTATTAAACATATCTGATCTAGATTTTGGCTATCAACTATGAACGTTGATGCATATGTGGATGCTTGAAGCTGCACGCTCTGTAACCATATAAATCTGTTTTGTTTTTTTTTTTCTTTATATCTATTTTTCCTCCATTTTTGTTCCATATTACATAAGATATTCCTTTTTTATGGAACTCCATGCTTAATGCCTTAATAATTTTTCAGTTTTCTACGAATTATTCATATTGTCTTAAGCAGCAGTGAAATCATTTTATCATTGAACTCAATTTGATACGGTGCTTGTACCCCCAAGTGTTGGTTATGAACTTATGGCTAATATCTTTGTTGTACTGAGAATTGAATAAACTGTTTTGAAGTAATGCACCAATTAAAAGCTGAAGTTCCAGTCTTTTTGGCTGCTTTTAGAGAATGTCGTTCTCAGAAATATTTTCCACAAAGGAACAACTGGTCTTCAGTAGTTTTGGGTGCAAAATACTTGGGGATTTGGTCGATAAGTTTTTCTCCCAATCTCTAATTAGGTTTGCTAATTTTATGAGCAAGACAAGCTGATAGTAATGTAGGTAGAATTCTGTTTACATTAAATGAGAAGTCTTGGTCTTAAGCAGTTGAGTATTGCAAATTATCTACAAATGCTTTCCATCTAAAACGAAATTATCTACAAATGCTTTCCATCTAAAACAAGCTTGTCATCATTATTATGTCTGAACTAGTTGTAATTATTATTGCCTTTTTAATTTGATGATCTTATTTATCTGACTTTGTTATGCACATAACTTAAGGTCTAATAACCTTTGAGCAGTATATCTTTATTTATTGTTTGAAGAAAAATTTATTTATTGCGTGCAACAAATGTCTCAACACTTGAGTGCAGTTTGATTATGGTTCTAATTTATTTCAGAAAAAAATTTGGTCGATAAAGCTTGTCTGTGGATATGCTTGGGATTTTGGGTTCCCAGTTATGATAGCTATTCCACCTTTCAGTCTCTCCCCTGAATCTATACTTTATTTGGCAGCTTGCACAGAAAGAGTTGCAAAAAATTAATATGTACAAGGCTCCAAGAGACAAGCTTGTGTGTATCCTCAATTGTTGCAAGGTTATCAATAATTTATTGCTTAATGCTTCAATTGCTTCAAATGAGAATCCTCCTGGAGCTGATGATTTTCTTCCTGTGTTGATTTATGTTACCATAAAGGTAAGATCAGTAGTGTATGCATGCTTGGTTGTTTAATTCATCATCCCTCCTTTAAAAAATAATAAATAATGTATGATTCTCATGAAATCTGTTATGTAGGCAAATCCTCCACAGCTGCACTCGAATTTATTGTATATACAACGTTATAGACGTCAGTCTCGATTAGTTTCTGAAGCAGCCTACTTTTTTACGAACATGCTGTCTGCTGAGGCTTTCATCTCAAATATTGATGCAAAAGCCCTTTCATTGGAGGAAACCGAGTTTGAGAAAAACATGGAGTTTGCTCGAGCTATTCTGTCAGGCCTTTCAACAGATTTGGATGGTCTGTCCAGTCAAATTAACCAACTTGCTGGACAAGATCAGAGAGAACCAACTGAATCCAGACATCACACTCTTAAGCAGGACCATGCTAATAGACCTAAATCTTCTGATGGAAAATCTTCAAGTAAAGATCAGTCATCAATTTCTAAAGTTCCATCCATCTCAGAATTGGAGAATAGAGGGGTGACTATACTTCTGAAGGAGGATCAAGTGAGTAAAGTGTTCCAAGAGTACCCATACATGTTTGCTCATGCCGGTGATTTGACAGTAAAAGACGTTGAAGAGCTGCTAAATAATTATAAACAACTGGTGTTCAAGTATGTTTGCCTTTTGAAAGGATCAGATGGTGCTTCTGCATCTTTTCCTTTGTCTAAGTCACAAGCTCAAGCCCAGCAACATGTTGAAACAGTCGAGGAATCTCAAGATCATAGGGCAATAGCACAAAATATTGGGTTGCAAAACGATACTGACAAGGAGGAGGATGGCCCAACTAGAACTTCTAATCTAGAAAATACAAACTCCGATTTACTAAAGGAAGAGGCTGTTGGATCCTCGGAATACAGCCATGATGACACCTCTGAACAATAGCCTAAGTTTGTTGCGGTAACTGAGTCACTATGGTTCTTTTGCTCCCTTTATGTGCTGAACAGAATTATGTCATATTACTCCAAATTAGAAGGCAATGGCAGACCATCATTTTAACTTTGAACTCGAAAGACCATTTTTCCTTCTAGCGAGAGAGAACCCTAGAACAGTGGCGAAATTTGCTTTTGGTTCGTGAAGTGATCGTGCCCAGCAAATGCAAGTTGTGCAATAACTCTCATGATTCAATATTGCCAAACCTTGTTTACAGCACACATGATGTTGATAGGTACGGTTTTTTCTTGTGTTATCTTTTTGTATACCATGAGTTTGGTTCATTCAAAAAAGTAGGAACATGTGAACTGTGGGCACTTATGTTTTGAAGCAAGGTGTGGCAACCTTTTGAATTATGCACCAATGATGTCACGTTTCGATAATTGGCTCCAGGATTAGGTACATTGAACATCCCTGGTTTATTTTATATATATATATATTCTCCACTAATAATTTGACTTTGTTTTTTGGTTTATTTGCCTTTACTAGAATTGTTCATAGTGTTTTTGTTTTTTGTTCAAAGAAGTTTTCATGGTTCAGGCTGCGCCTATTGCAGTCTATGCATGTACATAGCACATTTCATATTTGTTCAAGTTGGGTTTGGTCTAAAATATGGTTTTTAAATTTTGTTTAAACTCACTTATATTTGTAATTGACCATCCCAAACTTATTTTAAGTTGATCCATGTTATTTTTTAAGTTTTTTAAACAGAGCAATTATGTTATTTTTTTAATTTAATATTTAAGATGCTTTTTTCATTAATTAAAATTTTAAATATAAACAATTTAACATATCTTTTAATGTTTATCTTATAGTATTATATATTATTATACAGTATGTGATGTAAATTACATAATATATTATATAATTAGAAAATGAGTCCGAGTCAGATTGAATTTGGGTTTTCAATGGAGTTCAACCCACATGGGGATTTTTTTTTTGGTCAAATTCACTTTTGTTCCAGAATATTAAGCAGGATTTTGGAAAATTCATTGGATTGATTTTTTTCATTAACGCATTTGGTTCAATATTTGATGCATGCGAGTAGAATTTGAATCTTTTTGAACTTCTGAATTAATATTATATATATTGGCATTTGTCACTTATCTTCGTGTTTTCATTCTCCAGCTTAGAGTAACATATAAAGATAAAAAGAACTTTTACAATTATAGATATCATTTTCTAGCTCATATTTTATCTTTTGCAAAAAAAAAAAAAGAGAAAAAAACAGTTTATTTATCATACAATCTAAGCTACACCCAGTTTGAAAATTTTGCCAACCTTTTTATACGAGTACTTTTATTTAATTTGATTGTATTTTTTTTAATTTATGTATATATGTTGAGTAAATTGAAAAAGTCTAATAACTAATTAGAAAATTTTAGCATGATAGTATAATTATATTACAAATTCATTGATTAATTTGTTAAAAACATTTTAATCTAGTGAAACATTTAAAGCAAGTAGAATTAGTTGAATAAGAGTAAAATGTAGACAGATCTAATGAATTTGATGACACTGCAATGCTGCTGGTTACATAAGATATTAACCATCTATTGCAGAGTATGTTGGTCCAGTACCTAGCTATGTCAAATCCCTATTTTGCTTTGTTATTAAAAAATATATGAACAATTTTGCTTTGTTATTAAAAAATATATGAATGTAAAACTAAAACTAAGTTATAGTGTATTATTCTCCTTTTTATGTGTTGGGATGTGCTATAGGTAGTTCAAGACATTATGTTAAAAAAAACAGATATGATCAAAGTAATATAATATTTGGAGCAATCTTAATTTGGTCTATTAGGCAGGCAGATAAGCTTCTCTTTCCCTACGCATCTTGTGCTTTCCTTTTTTGTGGTATACATGGGACATGGTAGAGGGATGGAGGGTATAGGAAAAGGAAGAAGTCTATTCTTTATCAAGACTTCTTTATTTACTTTATGAACACATTGAATCAAAAGAAAAGAAAAAAAAAAACTTTATGCACACATGGATTAGGAGAAAATGTTGGGTCACACTTAAAACATGTCTTTCAGGATCAAGACAAAGCATGTCCTTCCCTTGTAAGCCTAGCCTAGCCTAAGCTAACCCATAATCTAGTTTCATCTCCCATTTCAGTTTTTCTTTTACTTTAATAATAATAAATCATAGTTTTCTTATGAATAAAAAATCCGTAGTTTGATTTGAGGACAGAGAAAGAGGACATTGATATTAAAGTTAATTTAAAAACACAAAAAACATGTCATGTCAAATTTTAGCATCCATTGTCTTGTTGCTTAAACTTAAATTATATACATATTATGGTAGAAAATGGAAAAATTTTCCTTTATTCATTTTAAACCATTATTAATCGATACTTCTCTAAACATGATCCCCGTTAACACATAGTATGCTCTACACATGGGAGTACCTTCACTCTACCTTATCAAGACATGCCAAGCTTCCCTTTTGCATGGATGGCATGTGTATCTTCATCAAGTTTGCACAAATCAAATCGTAGCCTAATCGCTAGATACATCAATCCCATCATCACTTAGCTAAAATGCTGTTATGTCGAGCAAACCAAGACAAGACTTGTATGAACACGTGTCAAGGCCCAAGGCACGTAGTGATCAGCCTTGTCTGTATATACTCCCCCTTCATCATTAGGGGTATTGCGCTCACTTATATCAAACACTGCCAAATCACCACCATAAATGGCTCTTTGCACTATACCACTGTGTGAACCATCACTCTCATCATCCTTCTTAGCTTTAGCCTCAACATTTTAGGGTGATAAGCGTGGAAGGATTTATATCATCCTAATGAGAACATCCCCAAGAACCATGGTTCCATTGCTATTACTTTTACGTAGGCTTTTCAGAGTGACCAAAGTAGCAATCCTCAGCACGTGCACGTTATTACAATCCCTACAGTGATCCATATGAAAATTGATGCCGTCAGCATCAACTGCGGTAGCCTAGATACTACACTTATACAAACCAGCTATCATTCCCACCATCGCCTAACATACACTCAATCCCCACTCGTAAAGAACAAACAGAATTATAGCTCCAATTTCTCTTCCCGACAATTCATGGAATTACAAGAGCAAATGAGGGCTTTAAAGGATCAAATGATGCAACAACTTAGGTAGGACCAATAATACCACCAACATCAAGAACAGCTTCATCAATACACTGAAGTTATTAGAGAACTGAGAGCAAGTCAAAACCCTCCTCAGTTCCAGTGGCAGCACAATGAAGCTGCCTCCCACTTAACGTATAAAGGCAAGGGTGTCATAGGTACCCAGAGTACCAACCACAACTGGCTTTCCCACAACAGTAACTTCAGGCTTCTCATGGTGAGATGGAGGCCTTGACAAGAGAAAGTCAGGCTTTAAGACCTGATGTTTCGAGACGTGGATTGAGTATCTTGTTCTAACAATCCCTTTTGCCCCTAAAATGGCAACTATAGGCGCACTCTTATGGCAAAACCAATATTTTGATGAACGAAAACACACACGTGCAGCACACAATCGTTGTTTCCTACACGTGGAACTTCATCAAATTCGTACAAGTCTAGTTGCAGCTTTATTACCAGATACATCAACCTTATCCTGCTTAAGGAGTAGACTAGGACCAGACCCACACGAACTTGTGTCAATTCTACGAGTGTCCTAACTTGCCTATATATCCCCTCATTCACCATTAGAGTAGAATTCCCTCTCTTATGCCAAAACCTTGCCAAATTACCACCATAAATTGCTCTCTACACAGTATCATTGTGTGAACCGCCACTCTCATCTTCCTTGTGTAGTTTAATTCATCATTTATATTTATAATTTTTCGTATAAATTCGTTTAAACAAAATTTTATTATTCACACTAATATTATTGTTTATATTTGTCCTCAATAAATGCAAGTAAAATAAAATGTAATTAAATATTAATTTACCGATTAGCTAATGTTTAATTAATACTAAATTACATTACGTGGTAGGATCATAACACGAGGAGATAACTTATATTAGTAAATAATTTAAAATGTTCATAGTTTAATTAATCGAAATTAAACAAATCTTTTAAAAGACTTTGACGCCGTCAATCAAAGTGGTTTGTTTTTAAAAATTGAGTGATGAATTGGGTAATTTATCCTTTTCATAATAATTAATATTTTTTAGAATTTAAAATTATAAAATTTAACAATTATAATTTATATTATGAAATATGACACAAAAATTACGATATAATAATTAAATATGTCTAAGAAATTAGAATATCTTATAATTAGAAGAGAGTTTTCATCTTATTAATAAAAATTTTAAATTTCATTATCACTTGTGAATCATAATTGATATTTAAAAGAATTAAATAATAAATAAATTCAAAAAACTTTTGTAACGTATAATAATGGTCCTTGTATTAGTTATATTTTAGTTTTAAAAACAGATGGTATTTTAATATTATCGTAGTTAGGGTTAGGGACAAGATATACCAAAACGAAAGGGCAAGAGAATCACGTGCCATGCACATGCGGGAACACATGGTGCTGTCGGCTGAGCTGTAAGCATCTCTCCCATATCTGGGACTCGGACCATCCTTTACTGTTTCCACCACGCTCCACTGTTCATCATCTCAATTTTTTAATTGATGGTGAGATTCAGATGTAAATCGACGGCTTCCATTACCTCTTTATGATCGACGGTGGTGATAAATATTCAAACATGTTGGCTGTGCTGGCACCGTCTCTCCGTAACCGCCGCCATTTTCATGGTTCACAAAAATTAATTAAGAAATAATAATTTTGAAACCGTCAACCACCCTAAACGGAAGAGATAAAATCTCCCTCTTTTTTTATATTTGTTTTTTTAGAAAGGTTTTTTAAAATAAAAATATTTTTTTCCAAAAAGAAAAACATAATTTGAAATATAAATAAATATGAGAAAAGATAGGATAAAAAAGACGTTAGGTGTTTGTTATTTTCATTGGTGGAATTTTGTTACTAGTCCTTATATTATGTAATTTTTATATTTTTTAAATTAATTAATTTTTTAGTCTTTTTTATTTTTTGAATATTAAAATCCCAAATGTAATTTAAATAGTAAGCAGTTAAATTATGTTATTAGTTACGTATTATACATAAAACTGTAGATTTAGTCCGTCATTTCTATTCTTTATATTTTTAAAAATTTTAGTCTTGAGCATGTAGAATCAATTAAATTTATTAATTAAGTTTCTTTTTGAGTAATGTGTATAAATAATAAACTGATATATTATTACATATGTGATAATATATTTATCGTATTTTGGTTCTATTTTTTAAAATAATACAAAATAAAATATAGGATTGATTGAAAAGAAATATGTAAATATAGGGAGCTCGAAATAAACACAATATTCAACAATCATGTTGCTTTATTTATTTCGCCTGCTCTCATTGATTCAATTGTGATGTTGATTATCCAAAACAAACATCATATATTATATATATTTTTCAATTTAAATTACATATTATTATAATTATTTCCTTTAAAAAAATAAATATATAAACCTAAAGATTCAACGTTTGACATGAAATGCAAAATAAACAAACATCTTGAGATGATGTAAGGAAGATATATATATATATATGGAACATAGATCAAGCTTCTTGACTACCATTTTACTTCACCTCCCAATTAAAGTCAATTTTGGTTGCTTTTATTTATATTTTCTCCTTTGAAAATATAATTATGATTTTGAAATCTTCTAACAGTAAATTAATTTTATTTTGTGTTTTTTAGAGTTGTGTGACTTAACTTTCTGTTTAAAGAAATAATATAGTGGTAAAATTAGGGGATCTGTGGTGGGCTTAAGACCGTATAATACTACACTTCCTCTATTTGACTTTGATTAGAATAATGTTTTTCAACTTTTAAATAGATGCAGTCAGAACTCCTCTCGTATCATTCTCGATTTTTAACATTAATGAATTTTCTTCTCCTCTGCCAGTGATTTTTTCCCGAAATGATTTCCACGTAAAATCTGTGTGTTTTATTTTTTATTCTTATTGCTTTGCGATCTTTTTATATTGTCATTGTCGACGTTTAGCTTTATCAGGTGTGATGTACGGATTTAATATTTGTATTTTTTTAATTTTATTTATAAATAATAATAGAGGCAACAAAATTCCAGCGTATTTTAATATTTTTAATTAAAACAAAATTTAAATTCAATTATTGTATTTTATTTTTTAATTTGAGTAATTAAAAATGGTGAATTATTTTAATAAAGTTAATTTAGATATTTGTAAGGTGTGATTGGGTTTTTAAAGTACCCTCATTTTTCATGTAATATTAATTCCATTTGTGTTTTATTTTGGTTTTTATAACTTAATTGTAATTATAGTTTAAAAAAATTAGTGGAATATTTAATATATTCAATTTAGTAGTAATTTTTAAAAATTATCTATCAATGTTTTATTTTTACATGTAAAACTTCACCTAAGAAAATGCTTACAAATAATTTAAAGTTTATCAAATAAATATATGATATTATTTGGGAAAAAAATCAAAATAAATATTATAGTAGTAGATTGTCTAAACTCATATCTCTATGCATATTTTGTAAGCTAGTTTTAATTATTAATTAGAAAATGTAGATTTTTAAGTAAATTTAAATAATATGACTTATAAATAATTTATTGTAAAATTATTTATGCTTTTAAAAAATTAGTGATGAATTTAAAACATAACCTTTTTAAAAAAAAATGTTTAGGGGCTTATTATATAAAAGTTTTAAATAATTTTTTGATTTATTTATAAAAACAAATTGAAAGGGCTATTTCTATAAATAAAAAAATGTGGTAGACCATTTAAAATAAGTAAAAAAAGGCTAAAAAAATTTCCTCTTTCATTTGGCCATGCTTTAAGAAAAAAACACTTTACCTTTGGATCAATATGAAGGGATTACTACTTTGTTAAATTAAAAAATATTTTAGGGATCAATATGAAGGGATTACTACTTTGTTAAATTAAAAAATATTTTAAGGGTCGAAATTAAATTATAACTTTTTCGATAGAAAAAAATATAATTTCACTATTATAATATTCTATATCATTTTAAGGACCGGCACCACTGCCACCCACAATCACTGCCCTAGATGTTGGAGAAGTTGTAAAAACAAAATTAATTTAACAATATAATATTAAATGTAGAACCTATCGAAATATTTATTTTTAGTTTATTAGGAGTAACGCGAAAGATGATTTACTCAATAGTTTTCTCTAAATTAAAAATAAAAAAAATGAATAAAATAGTAAAAATAATTAAAATACAAAAAAAAAAGACTTAAAATACCAATAAAGAATTTTGCATTGAATTTCTTCCATTGTGCAAATATCTTATATTTATATTTATAGAGTGTGACCTCTCATATAAAATAATTGTAATTAATGTTGTGCATTTTAATTGACATAATTGGCATATTATTAATTGTCATATAAAATTTGTATTTTAGCTTTATTTTATAATTTAATTACTTAATTAATGTGTTACTGGCTAAAGCCAACTTTGTTGTGAATTTATATTTTTATTTATAAGTTAATTCCTTAAAAACCTCAAAACGGGAAATAACATGCATGCTCCAAATTTGTTAAAAGGGATAATCTCATATTTAGTACATGTACTTTCATAAAATATCTAATGTAGTACCTATAGTTTTGAAATGTTGATTATAATATCTAAATTGTCAATTTATGTATTCTTATGATAAATGAAGTTAACATTGGTAATAAATACTAAATTAACCAATTAAAATTTAACATGTGGAAATTTTTCTTGTTTCGAATCGACGTGAAAAACTAAATAAAAGAAAAACAATTGAAGTAAGTAAATACTAACCTTACATATGGGCTCTCAACTTCAAATGAAAATGGGTAACACAAAGGGACCCGAAAGCGGGGTCAGCCTATGATTTACAATCAGTAGGGTGAAAAATTGGTGGAATCTATTTGGTGAATTGGGGTGTGTTTTTTTTTTCCTTCAAGAAGAAGAAAAAAAGATTGGGATTTAAAGTTTGGGGGCCTAAAATAATTGTGAACAGTCAGTTACTTTTCTTTAGTTTACAGCATGCTTAGCAGTCTCCAAGAAAACCAAAATAATGTTGCTCCTGTTCACGCCTATATATGTTGTCTACTCATACTCTTTACTTCAATTTCATATATATATATATATATATAATAACCCACACAAAAACATCAAACTTGATTATCTTTTCATCGATTAAGTCTTAACTCGATTGATTTGAATATTGTTGACAATGCAGGAGAATGTGGATTCCAGTGTGTTGAAGTACATTATCTTCTTATTTATGAGTTGAGAGGAACTATGAATAGTTTTAAATATCACGTCAAAAATAATTGATATGATCAGTATTGAGCGCAAAAGAACTAATATTTTATACATAAAAAATATGTTAGAAAAAAAAAAAAAACCAAATTCAGCAGTAGTCATTAGATGACATGGAAGTCATCAACAAAAGGTAAGAAGTAACTCACTTCTATTTTGTCTTCTTCTTAGTTTCTTTAATTACCAAGGTTTGAACAGTAAGACAACCAAAATCAATGGTATAATAATAACATGTAACCCTAAACCTTCCCACACAATAAATAAGTACAATACTTTGTTCATATATTTGACAATCTCAAAATCAATATCACTTTGCCTACAAAAAAGACTTTTTGGTACAAAAAACTCAACCACTGCCCCTTTTATAACCCCTCCCTTTTTTCTTCTTCTTCTCCATTCATCTCACCATCTCCCATTTCTTTCTTTTCAAAATAGATGGGAAATAGATACCATCAGCAGCAGCAGATTAATAGTAAAGGAATGTTTTTGCCATTGTTGTGTTCTAAACCTTCCATTAAAGATGTGGTTCTTCCCAAATGGAAAGTTGTTGACAGGTCGGCTTCCTTGTCTGAAGATCCATTGTCACCAAAGATCAGTTGCATGGGACAAGTGAAGAGGAACAACAAGATTGTTGGGTTCCCTGTTTCTTACAAGCTCAGTACTGTCACCCCCAAGAATAGCAGCAGCAGCTTCAATGGTAGTACTGTCAAATATTTCAAGCTTAAGAAGCTGTTTTCTGGTAAGAATTTAACTGGCAGCCCCGCTACCTCCACAACCGCCGCCACCACCGGTTGTAGAAGAAAACAGGTGTTGATAAATGGGACAAGCAAGCCTAAGGGTGATGATGGGAAAGAGAATTCTGGAACAATCAACATTGAAACCATGGATCCACCTTTGCCTGTAATAAAAAAAGGGCCGAAACAAGGTGATGAAAGAGATGGATCCGATACTACACTTTGGCAGAGGAGATCACGTGGGGTGGCACTGGAAAGATTACAGCTTCAACAGATTCAACTTAACAGACATCAAGAACCAACCACTGTTTGATGAAAAAAAAAAACAGATCCATACAATGTAATAGGTAATGTATATGATTTGTTCTTCAAAAAAGAAAAAAGAAAAAAAGAGGAGTTCCAATTTTGATGATTAATGTTTATGTTCCACTTCTGTTAAGAGACATGAAATTATGGTGATGGTAATGGAATTGTTGATAAAAATTTGAAAGAAATTTTAAGGATATTTTAATCTTAAAAAAGTTAATGATAGACAGACCCTACATGGCCACCACAAAGATTATTGCTGCCGGTTTGATAATGAGGGTGACAAAATGAACAGATAAGGGGGTGTCAGATCAAGGTTCTATTTTCAGATAATTTTTGGCACCCATTAAAAATCATTTATTTGGGAAGGGCTAATGACTTCTAAAGGATGACAGTTCTGGGGTTTTTCTTTTTGACTGGTGAATAAGATAGAGAAGGTATGACAATGTGAAATGGAAATTGATTTGTCAACAGTGATGCGTGACCCTGGAACTACAGAAACTTGAAAACAAACATACATTGTTTCACATGTTAACGGGTTGAAAGAATTAAAGCTTTTATCTCCATCCGTATCTTAAAAATGATATTGTTAAAAGAGAGTCGTGCGCATCAATTAAAAAAATTAATCTCTATGAACTATACAACAGACATAAACATAAACTTGATGTTAAAATTGTAATTAAATCGATAATTATATATTAATGTTTATAAATTGTTATTATTAATGTGAGCAAAATTCAATTGAAATTTACTAAATTTTGTTGATGTTGAGTTAAAAAAATCAATCGAAATGATTAAGTTGGTTGAAATTTATAATCAAAGCGACGGATTGACTTATTATATTTTATTTTAAATATTTATAATATATAATCAACATATGATTTATCAATTTTAACTTATTCCAAACAACAAAATTATTATTTTGACCAGAATCAAGTGGATTTTGATTAAATTGGTTAAAACCAAAGCCGATGGATCAATTATTACTGAATGTTGATCAATAGGTTGATTATGTATAAAAAACCGAATTAACTAGTTTCATTTAACATCGGTAAATGTGAACAAATATTGTAGTGGTTCCTTGCGCTTTCTGTAAAAGCCGGTACATGAGTTTGTAATGGTCTTAATCTTTTAGGTCTTTAAGGTTCACCTTATATTAATTGTTAATATAACTAAGTTTGCATCATTGTAATTTTGATTTTGTTATTAAAATAAATTTAGTGATAACCAACAAGTGATTGGGTATGGACTCAATAATATTGTTGGAAAAAATAACCACAAACCCCAAACATAGACAGTAAAATAGTAAAGCAAACATTAAGTATACTAAAAATAAATAAATTTAATGATAATTATAAATTCATTTAATTTTTGAGGTTATGATTGAATTGATAAAAATTGATTCTACTAAAAAATCAACATTGTTATTAGGATACTAAAATGTGTCGAATCAACTCAAATTAAATATTAAAAAATTAGTTAAACCGATATACAATGTAATATATATACACACAGTAATAAAATATAATGAAGAACTGTTATTGAAGGTGATGGTTGTAAAGAGAGCCGACTGTATCATTAGGCAGACATCAAACAGTAAAGTTAATGGCCAAGAGAAAGGGAATAAAACTGTGGTCAGCAGTGACTTTTAACAGATAAAATAATTTAGCATTAACCCCCCTATGCTAGTACTAGGATGCCTAACATCAACCCCTATGCTAGTATTAGGATGCCTAACATCAACCCCTTTCCATTGTTGAAGCTTGCTTAGAGCCCCAGAAACAAAAACAAAGCATCAAATATGGAAGCTTGCATAAAGATGGAAATGAAATATGGTTTTTATATATGATTTAAAAATACATATATATACACCCATATCCAACGTATAATTTTATATATGATTTATAAAAGATACACTACCTTCCTTGGCGTCAATTGTCAAATCTAATAGACAAACATAAAAGGGGACAAGACGGTGAAAGGTAGATTAAATGGCAATCATCTAAAGATAACCAACCAACTAACGGTAGAGAAAACTCTCAAAGATTGTCACCATTTCTCTCCTCCACTATGTTTCCAACAACACTACCAAACCAAGGGTAGAGAAAAGTAGGACATGAAATATGATTATAAAACCCATTCAGAAGCAATAAGGTTGCGAGCAACAACTTCGATTCAAACACAGGTGGAAACCAAATCAAGAGAGAGAGAGAGAGAAGAAAGTCGTTATATTGTAACTCACGGTGTAATAAAACATATACAGGTTAGCTCGTCCCGACATGTCTCAGATGACACAGGTGATGGTGTGATGGCAATAAGTACATCTAGAATGTAAATGGCTCTTGAGTTGATCTAAGTTTGAATTTCTAGTCTCATAATCTAAGACCTCAGCTTTATACATAAAACACAAGAAGCTACAAATTCCTAACTAAACAGCTACTATTCCTAAGAAAACAGCTACTAAGTAGACAAACTCGTTAGTGTAATTTGAACCTGTTCTTTATATGAGTAGCATCATTAACTCTGTTCTTTATATGGTGTCCAGATTAATTTGCTAACATCAACCTCAAGACCACCACGGCCAGCTGCTTTTAGATGGCGATCCAAGACCTTGGGGTCTGCACAGATAACATGTTGACCTTTCCTGTACTGAATCAGTTCTAGACTCTGCAGGGTGGTCAATATATCCTCTGCTTTTATAGCTGTCATGTCGCTGAGCTCCTGCAGAAAATTAGATTCATGTACAAAATTAGTATTTAACAATTCAGAGACACCACAATGCAATGAATTTTGTACAACATGCATGAATCAATATTCTAGGAGAAATCGCATTAATAGATACAGCTATTCAGAGACATCAATATAACAAACAAGAATAAACAGTTTATCAGAAGCAGCATCAAACCTATCGAATCAGGCATGCTCAACATCATTTTCAATTTTTTTCTCTTTTTTCTATGTGGAAGATAATGTACCCACTTTTAGTTTCTAGGTTAGTGCCTCATCTGTTGCCATCAATCCAAAGTGAAAGCAAGCAACCCTAATCACAAGCTACTCAAGCTTGACTGAATCATACTCTGGTTCAATTTTTTGATGTCAGAATGAACCAAATGAACATTTTATTCTCAGCCCCAAAAGTTCCCAATACTATTTAATTGATATCTAATTAAGCAAGTCTTGCCATTCCAAATTAATCTAAATTGATGACGCTGAGTCTCACTGCATTTTACAGTGTAGGCATTGACCACCCCCCAAGCAAGAACATAAATTTCCATTTGGACAAAGAAGAGGGGAATTGCATAGAACACAGCCCACTACATTTTTAATACAGCTTCAGGTAGTGATACCTTGATGGAAATATTTCCCTTATGCTTTTTCAAGATGTCTAAAAGAACCCTCGTCCAGTACCCCCTGTAGCTCAACAGCCCTAGATCGGATAGTGGTCTTTCAGGTGTGCCAACTTTACCTTCTTTCTTCGAAAGTTCATATGCTGGGTCCATAACAGAGACAAAATAAGCAATAAAGTTGAATTATAAAATACCGATGGGATCAAATGCAAAGTACAATACAACAAAATCAAGTATAACATCATTTATATTCAAGACTACGCAACTAGCATGAAGCAATAAAATTTAAGAAATTAGAAGATAGAGATTAAGTTTACTCCATAAAATGTTATAAATTCGCAGCAGCTCATGATTCTAGTAAACTAACTTTAGAACAATTCCAGACAACCAACTTGATGTTATATTGAGAGTCTAACTAGTAGGATAATGGTACATTCTCATTTAATGTTGAATGAATAATCATCATCATTTGGTGCTATCTGTCCCCGTCTCTCTTTCATTCAAACATATAAATAGCTCACTTATTCTGATCCATTAATGAAATAAGCCTTGAAAAAGAAAATCAAATATCAAGAGGGGCAGGGAGCTTACAAAAGGCGATCAAAAACTTTCCATAGCCTTTCCTTTGATATGGAGGAAGGGTAAGGATACATGCCAAATTATATGATTCCTCAGAATGCTTTTCCTGCATGATCAGACACAAACTACTAAGATATTTGTTTGTGTTAGGAGGTACAGTCTAAAACACAAGTAAGAATGAAATGAAGAAAAATGATCGGTAACTACAGAAAATTTTAGCAGACATGCTATGAAATGAATAAGCAATTGAAAGCCCCAAATACACACATATAAACAATAAATTCTACTACTTGAAAGCTCATAATTTGAGGCTACAAAGGCAAGAATTGTTGTACCCACTCCATGCCACATTACTAAATTCCAATTACAAAATATCAGAATGACCACAAACATATAGACACTAGTTATAAACGTCCACTGCATCAAGTAACAAAAACGCACTAGAAGTTACCTTAGAAAAGTATCCAACCATATGGCAACCTCGATCATCACATTCACATAAAACATAAAACAGAAACAGATCAACATCATAATAAAGGGTCTTGTGGTCAAGGAATAACTTCGCCAAATAACAAAGATTCTGCCCATAAACTTTATTCTTTTTGCCATCAACCTGTTACAAAATATTTGAGCAAACGAACATGAAAATTAACAACTGTAATAGAAAAAAAGGAGGGGGGGGTTGACAAATATTTGAACAATTATAAGCCAAAAGATAAAAAGGGAAAAAATAGAACTCAAAGCAGACTCTACTTATCAAAGTTAAGCATTCTTCAAGAAGATTTCATGATTATTTGATTCATAGACAATCAAATAGTTTTGAAAATTTAATTGTTATGGACCAAAATGAAAGTCAAGCTTCGGTCAACAACGGTCTGTTTAAATTTCTGTTCATTTCAGTTTGTTTTTATTTTTGTTGTAAACACAGCGTTTTGGACTCTTTAAAATAATACAATGCGTTTTGGGGGTCGGGTTGTCAGGGTAGAGGGACAGTTTAATGAAACCGTGACTTTTAAGCTCAGTTATGACAGCTGTTATGAATCCGTTTTTCTCCTTTTTAGCCACCAATCAGGCAATGGAGGTGGTTATGAAATTGGGAATTGCTTTTCTCACTCTTTCTTAGCTTTTTCGTGCTCTCTTTTCTATCTCTCTCCTTCTCTCTTTCTGGTAATTTTTCTCAGATTTTTCAACTGTGTCATGAATTTCCAAGAGTTGGACATGAAAACACTGGGGTAGAAGTGAAGAAAACCAGAACCATATGGATTTACTTAAAATGCACGAAGAAAGACCCTTTTCTTTTTCTTTGAGTTAGCAAGAAAGTAGCAGCACTAAAGGCTCATCAACAGCATACCTCAAACATTGACAGAGTACCACTTCTATATATTTCGTCACCAGGGGGGTGCTTCAGATCACACTTTCTCTACACATTAGTCATAAAACCAGAGTTAATATTATCACAGCCCTGTTTGTGGCTTAAGGCAACTGCACTTCAACAAAGACATTTTTTTTTTCTTTCAACTGAGCAATATCTAACATCTATAACACATTCCATCTATCCCAGAGATGATAAAGAGAGTAGAGAACCCATAATATAAATGCAGGCATAAATAAAACCTTCTATATAAGCAAGTACACCACAGAGACGTACAAATTAAGATGTTACTTCAAGATATAAAGAGAAAAAGACTATTGGCACCATATCTTGATCATAAAACAGAATGGCCATAGACAAACAGATACATAGGCGACAATTAAAACTTTCTATATAAGCAATTACACTGCAGAGACATGCAAAGTTGCATTAGACTAGGTGCTTAGAAAGCTAGAAAGGAACTGGTAAATGGAGGACAATTAAAATTCTAAATGTATTCCAACATAAAGTACTGCAGGAGGAAAAGTATTGCCATACTAAGCGAATGCTCACCATATGCCTCTGAAGTTGCTCTTTGCGCTTCATGAAGTTGAGGCAAAACTCACAAAAGTACAACTTCAGTGAATCGTTATATTCTGGCGGAAAGGGCGAGAAGTACCACGTCTCAATTTCATATCTTCCAAGTTCTATGGTCGCTATATTTTTCACCTTTGTGAATTCCTCATGTTCACGCAAGCTAGCAGCATCGAGCTCCTCATGGCCCTATTAGAAAACAACAGAGCAGACTATTATAGATTTACAGAAATACAAAGTGCAACCAAATTTACAACCATCACATGCCCCCCTATCTTTGACATTAGTAACTGAAAGCTTTACATATACTCACTACTTCTACATGCGTCTCATCAATCTTCCGCTTCTGGTGGCGTGTCATTTTTAAGCTTGTTACCTGAAAACCTCATTGGCAAATTTATTCAAATGAATACACCTTCAAAGATAACGAGTGAGGGAAATGAAATGTAGAATTTGCATTAGAAAGGGATGTCTACCTTGTCTTCAACCTTTTCATCGACAACAGTTTCGACAGAATCAAGATCAAGCTGTTCAAGCTTCACCCATTCGTCAAGCCTCCTATTAACTATAATTTCAATATCACTCTCATGGTTATGACAAAAAAAAAAAAAACACACTTAATTTTCTAACATTTCTAGCATAATAACTCAAAAATTTAACTAAAATTTGAAAAACCCTAAAAAATGAAAAGTTAATTAAAAACCCTAAATCTAAAGGAGAAAAGAGAACTTACATTCGGTGTAATGAACGTAGTATTCGTAATCATAGGGCACAGCGTAGGGCATCTTACGGCGTTCGATAACTTTCACAGGATGATATTTGCCGTCCCTCCAGCGGCACATCACGCGAGTACCCACCTCCAGCGGTAGCATACTCGACCTCCTCTTTTTCGTTGCCTCAGGCTCCGGCAACACCTCCACTTGCGCTCCGTTAGCTGAGGCCGGAGGCTTGTGGTCGCCGCCGGAAGGAGCTGCGGCTTGAGACTGAGTCGAACCGTTCTCTGTAATTGTCGGCGTGTCAATGGAACCCATTGGAAGAGTTTTCAGAATTGGAGTGGGCTGGAGATTTGGATGGTAAAAGATGGAAGATGATTAATATTTTGGGCTTTGGCCCACATGGTTTATATATTCTTCTATCTTCACCTTAATCCGTACCTGTGAGTTAATTGCACCAAACATCCCCAAAATATGACCCTCATTTTAAATAGGTCCTCAAACATTAAAACATTCTAATTACAACATCAAGGTATCCATGTTATATCAATAAGGTCCTTACATTACTAAAATAATTAATCTAATTGTTAAATAAGATTTCAAATCTTATGTGACATAATTTAAAATAAAAAACTTAAAGAAAAATAGATCTTATAAAAATCTTAGTTTTGAGGTTTTAAACGCTTTTACAGAAACTATTATTCACTTTTCAGAGGTTTTACTTTATTTTTAGTTTTAAAATTTAAACTTATGAGGTAATATTTTACTTTTCTTTAAAATTTTCATTTTAAATTATGTCATGTAAAATTTTAAATTAGTGATTTCAATAATAAAAGATTATTATTAGCAATAACATTGATAGTTTGGAAATGTAATTAAGATTTTTTGAAATTTGAAAATCAATTTAAAATAGAAATTATAATTTGAAAATCTCCCGTGCAGTTAACTCCATTTTTAATTTCTTTTTTACTTGCTATCATCACTATGTGAAATTTTTATCACCTGATTATTAGTAGATTTCTTTTGTCACCCAACTATAAAAAATTATAAAATAGTGACTACCCAATCATGAAAGGTTACAAAATAATCACTAAACTATTCAATTTTATATTTTTTAATTACGAACTGGCTAAAAGTGGCAACTTTTAAAAGTAATATAATAACTTTGACCTTTAACATTTATAAATTACATTAATTTAGTCTTGATTCTAAAAAAAATTAACTTTCAACATTTACATATTACGTAATATGGTCACATTTTGGGGATAATATGTAGTTTAGCACCTAAGCCATAACCCATTCCTCAATGTGATACTTATGAATTTTTTTTATTCTCAATTTCATATCTATAAAATCATTCCGTTACCAAGCTTACCCCGACGAAAAATGATATGACATTAATGTACCAATTTTCTATTGACATGTGGCATTTCTTATAAAAACTCATCCAATGACAATTTGACACATTTTAAAAAGTATGGAATACATAAAATACTTTTTAAAAGGTGTGGTGTAGATTCTCGCATGGAACCAGAGTTTAATCTATTTTTAAATCGAGGAAAAAATTTGTACATTAAAAAAAATGATCGTTTTTGTGATAAATAAATGATTACTAAATCATCCAAGTAATTTAGAAAACCTAAACATTGACATTTAACATAGCTTGATATTCACAGTTAAATGGTTCGAATTTTTTAAGCTAGTCATATCGTATTATTTAATTAAACGTAAACCACATCTATAATTACTTTAAAATAGAGTCTTATCTTATTTTAATTATTTAAAAAAAAAAAATTTAATCTAATCACTTTAAATAAGATAATTATGCGACTTAATCATTGTTAATAAAATTTTTGTTTTCTTTTAATGAATTGCTAATGTGACACATTAACCCATTTGGGGTATCTCTAAATAATTTAGAGGAAAAAGTTTTAAACTAATTATAACGAAGTATCTAATAGTCAAAAATCATAAAAAAAATGACATGTTTCAATCATTCAATATGCTAATATGCCACATCAATAACTCATTAAAAGAAGACAGAAAATTTAACCGTAATAACTAATTCACACAATTATCTTATTTAAAATAATTAAATTCCTAAAAAAAAAATAAGTAATCAAAATAGAGTAACCATGAATATTGTTTACCCTTTACTTAAATACAACTATAAAAGCTAATTATTTAAACTCCTTAAAGAAAACATTTCTCCGCATATGCAAAAGGAGGCTCTCATTTATCAAATTGACTAAATGATTACAAACATTGAATGGATGGAAAACAAAATTTGTATAATAATGACATTCAAATGTTAAAAGTTTGATTAAATAGTAAAATAATCATAAAAACTTTAGTTCAAATTTTATATTTATATTTCTATTTTTATGAAAAAATATAAAATGACAAAAAAAAAAAAAAACTTTCAAAAGTAGAGATTTTCGTCATTAACTAATTAAATTAGCGTCCGATACTAAACAAGAAAAGTTAATATCCTAGAAAAAAGTCGCCACACAGTTGATCAAACAACATAAATGTAAATATCCACGCAGGGTTAGAAGAATTGAAAATAAAGACTAATATAATTTCAAGAGATTCAACATGATTATAGTACACAAAGGAAAAAATGATAAGAATACATACATACATACATATAAAATAATTATAACATGTCCATTATTTGTACATATAATATCATTAGTCTTTAACTATGATAATAACAAAAAACCCTAACATCAACAAAAATACACAAATTACCATGTATCATTAGTTAACATAAATTGTCAGCTCTAAAGGAACAACACAATTCCACCTCTGGTTTTGAAAAAATATATATAATTTTTGTACTCGTAAATTTTGGTTTTATTAGATTTTACCTTAACACCGATCAGCTAAAGACAACAAACCAAGAGCAGATGAAAATAATCATAAACCAAAGGAAAGAATCGGCATATCCCTGTATGGATCTCTCGTTGGGCACCATTTTCTTTGCAGGTTGACATTAAATACATATCTGAATACCTATACAGAGCACGCATTGTGGGCAATGCGTACCTTAGCCGTATTAAAAAGAGGTACAATAAACAAATCACCAATCTGCGATCCTCAATCCCTAAGACCCTGGCCTTTAAGACTTGCCAAAACATGATATGATGGAATGAACGCTCACCCACTGTACGATTATAACTGTTTGTGAATATACAACACTGATGCCAGAACTCCAGATATCCACCCCCATCACCAGCCACACAATGCAGCTCCCCCACTCAACATCTCAGCACTGATTTTGCTGCCTTAGTTACTGCCTTCATAATCTGATAAGCAAGTCACCAGCGTGGAAAGCAGTTACAAAGTGGCATAGATGATCATCACTCATCATAGGCAATCGAAACATCCAGGTATTGACTCAGCCTTATCCATTGTGCTCCAATTGTCCATCAGAACAAGCATCCTGTGCGTGCTGCTTCTCCTTAGGAAGACAATCAACGGGGACGTAACAATATCCTTTTGGTAACCGCGAATTCTTCATCGATGCTTCATCTGATGTCATTACCAACTCCTTTTCAAATGTTTCAATTGGCTGAGATTCACCACAGGGCAACCCATCAGCCAAGATTCCTTTTAGGTTGTGTGTGTGTACAAACACTAGTGAGAGAAACTAATAACGACTCCAAAAAAAGGAAAGAAAGAAAGAACCATACCTTCCTTAGTTTTAAGTTCCTTTCGGCATTATCTAAACTGTTACGAGATGCAAGCGAATATCTATGAGGGATCTGCTTCCCAGAGAATCGAACCCTATCCATTGTCTTTGGGACAGAAAGGCTCTGTGATGTGGAACTATCATCAGTCCTTTGATCATTTTCCACGGACACAGGAATCTTTATTTGGTGTTTAACTGAAAGAGTACTATCTACAGTTATATCATCTGATCTCATCGATTCACTGCATGATCTGTAACCATCTGTGTGACCTTTGAGGGAAGTTGTTGCAGATTCTGAGCTAATATCTGGATGAAAAGGACTATGAAGAAGCAGTGAACGAGCAACATGATCTCTTTTGCGTGCAAGTATTTCATGCGAGCAAACAACCAACTCCCGCTGCAAACATTCATAATCACATTCTCATATTTAGTCGTACAAATAGAAAACCCCCTCTAAGCAGCAATCACATCAGCAAAACAAAAGAATAGTTTTACCATTTCTAACAACTACCTTCAGTTTTTCACGTTTGATGATTCTATCACAAAGAAGGCGTAACCTCTCCAGTTTAACCTGTAGAGGAGAATCCACACGATTCATACAATAATGTAAGTTGTAACACCAAAAGTAGTGCAAGGCAAAAAACTAAACTAAACAAGAATGCCCTTACCCGAATTTGCTTCATGTTTTTCAACTCTTCAACACCATGCTTCTGAGTTTCAGCCTACAGAAATTGTTCAACAGATAAGGAAAAATAACCAAAAACTACCGATTCAACAAATTTATACAAAAGTCAAATTTAAACCTTTGCTCTCTGTTCCACACTGTGCTTTTCACAAAAAGCATTGCGCTGGAATTTGCCTCCAGCAAGCGTAACATTCATACAGAAGCCTGCACTTCTAGCACAGGAGGGATGAAAAGTGGTCTGACAGTGATTATAACTACACTGCAAAGAACAAAACCATACCAGCTTAGCTACAAAGTATCTTAGGCAACAACATGTAGAAAATACCAAGTACAAAAAACAAATATCTTTTCAGAAAGAATTAAGAAAATGTCCACAAAACTCACCTTTATGCATGCACCATGCTTTCGATGGCATATACAACAAATGTCAACCCCCCTTGAAGCCTTCTCCTGATATTCCATTGCCATATAAATTTAAATAAGATCTATTAAACTCTCAAATTAGTAATTATCTAATGCCTTAACATGAATACATACCATTCCTTCTACAGGATTTACTTGTCCCCTTCTGAAGGTTGACTCAAGAACCCACTACAAAATAGTAGGAAAAGTTCACTTCATTTCATTTCATTTGATTGAATAAGAGATGAAATGTTAATGACCAAGGGGTAAGGAAAAATCACCTCAGCACAGAAAGCATGCACCCACTGGCCATCCACAGATTTCCTAAAAGCACCGGTAGTACCACCACATAAACCACAATGAGCAGCAGGATAAGATATCTCCCAAAAATTTAGAGATGTAGCTTTGGAGGATCTTGATGAGAACAATTCTTCACATAATTCACAACACCAAGGACCCAAAGGTTCCTTAACACTGCGATAGCAATCCAAGTGAACAGCAACCTGTAAGCAGAAAAACTTACTCAAAAACCCTAATAGATGAAGAGAATTTCCATTTAGGAGAGAAAAAATAATGGTTCCAAGCTAGAAAACCTTGCATCCAGAACAGACTAAAATAGGATTTAGTACTGTCTCAGACCGTCTGCAGATGTCACATGACCTAGGGTGTTCTTTAGAAAAATCTGACACAGACTGAACAATATCAGAGTACTTCTCAGATGAAATTCGTGGAACAGCATCCCAAGCATCTTTTGATCTTTGCTGCAAGCTAATGCCAGCTCTCCCAACACAAGCATTCAGCTTCAATATATTCTACAAAGGTAAATAAAGTAAAATAGCATGCTTATCTGGAGGTATGAGAAAATTTCATAGAAAGAAAAAAGATCATGAGAATAACCTCTTGCTGACTAGAATCTTCACCATCTTTCCTTGATAGTGAATTTCTGGAAGAAGCAGCTGCAGCAGCAGTTGCAGCAGCCAATACAGCTTGTGCCTCCTTATGCCTTCTCTCTTTACGGCCCTGCTTCTTTGCTTCTCTTAGATCATAAAGATATTGATTAGCAAGCACAGCATCCCATCTTTGTTCCCTTGCAGCTTCAACCTCAACCGGTAGACTTTTAGCAACTCTAGAAACCAGATTATCTGCAAGGAGAACATCGTACAAAATACAGGTTCTATTGTTATAAATCAGCGTGAAACAGCACAAACATACACACAAAAGAACACTAGCAGAAAATGTGAATACCTGTAACACAATTTCTAGCAATTATGTTGTGCAGTAATCTATCCTGAAAATATATAATTTCCCCTTCCACTTCATCCTTTGGAGACAATTTGAGAGATCTCAATTTCCTAGCCTTAATAAAAAAATCTAAATCATCAGGTGTACAACTCTTCTCATTGCACTTGGGATGTTCACTTTCATGACTAGAATAAACACTGTTGGTAGTAGCTGCCACCAAGCAAGAGCGATCTCTCTCCCTTTTACCTGGCAAAGTGCAACTAGTCAAACCTGAATCACGTGTCCAAAACAACTAGCACAAAGAAAGAAGAAACTGCAGACTAACTAATGACACGAAACTTACCATCCAACTCATTTAATGTGTTCATTCTGTCTTCAAAGTTGCCTACTCTGTTGTTACAAATAAATTTATCGTGCATCTGAAGAAATTTCTTGCGTATATAGGGGTGGATATAAAAATTAGAAAACTCTTCACTTCTGCAATACAAAATTATCAAAGAAGAATAAAATATCTCATCAAAATAGAAGAAAAGCTCCTGTAAACGATAAACAAACATCAATTCAATTAAGAGAGAGAACTATAGACTATAGATTTAACAAATGTCTTTTCACAAAGCTTACATGAGATTCACAATTGGGAAAATGGAACTTTCTTGTTCTGAAGTTGCTACTGTAATCTTCTCAGGAGTTGCTGCCATCTCTGATCGACTCCTTTCAGAGAAGCCATCATTTAAGAGATCAGGTGAATTTCCTGTTCAATAATAAAATTTTAAGTTACAGATGCAAACTTTATCAAAATCATTAGAGACGAGAAATTATTTGATACACTATGCCCATTAAAAGAAAACAACATAATAACAGAAACTTCAGGGCAAAAAGAAGAGGAGATGCCGGCAAAGGTATTTCATACTGTACAAACAATCCTTTTGACCATATTGCCTAATTATAATTGCCCCACATTTCTGAAAACATGAACTTGTTTCACCTTCAGGGAAAATGTCAAATATTACTTCCTAATTTCAGGAGGTAAACGACTATTTTCAAAACAAATTAAGGGAGAAACTAGAAAGTGTATAGTCTTACAAAATCCTTGGGAGGATATTTGTAAACGTGCAAGAAGAAATGCTAAGACTATAAGAAATGCTAAGATCTAGCCTTAATGTTAGTTATCTAACAACTCATTTACTTACCAGCCTTAACATGCGAATCTGTTCTGCATAATGCATGAACACCACGACAATAATAACAATGGTCTATTTACACTGACCATGGCATATGAAGCCAACCGTGTAACACAATCAGCTCAAACCAAATCACCAAGAAAGAAATTTACAAGGGAAGCCATATCTCTAGAATAAAGTAGCATGGCAAACAAAATAAAATCTGAACATACCAGATCAAGAAAATCAGAACCCGAAACAGTACAGCAAAAAGTACAACAAAACCAAGCATTTCACAGACAAATAAGTACAAATCTAGAAAATAGACTTTCATCTGCCTAGCTTTTGGCAACATATGCAGGACAGAAGTAAATATTTCATAAAGCAAGCTAATAATACGTTACTTCAACATAAAATTCAGAAACATGTAAACCCACTTTGACTGACATAACGTAAAAGAAAAAGGAAAACTTTTGGCCACTATAAACAGCTTAGACAGAAACTATCTCTCTTGGAACTCATCATGAACTTCAGCAGAAAAAGCACCGAAAAAGGAAAAAGAAAACTAATCAATTTTCCTGCAAGTATGTTCCTTGCAAACCAAAAATTTGAAAGACAAGCCCCCTGGAATTAAAATGGAGAGAATGAAAGAACAAATGCAAGCGTATACATGAAAAGAATTGAAATATCAAAATACCAGCACTTAGAACGAGAGTGCATTACTTAACCCACAAATGTGAACCAGATCAAGAATATGATTTTGACAAAGGGTATTACATACATAACAGAAAATAATTCAAAAAAAGTACCTTCAGATGCAGGCAAATGCCTGTCTGAGGAGTGCAGGGAATCATCATCAGGCTTGGCTGAATTCTACACAAATGAAAAAAAAAAAATACCCACTTAAGGAAAAGAAAACAAAAGGTAAGAGAGGAACTAAATAAGGAAACGGCATAAAATAAAATAAAACCTATAAAAGTAGATATAAAAGGAACACATGACTAGATAAAGGCACATAAGCATACTATTTCCAAAGCAGTTTCTTCTATAAAACCTTGAGACATTGAAAGAAGAAATCAGTGAGAAATTAAAGCACTTGGGTACTATCTTAAACATTTCAAGTTCTTTTTTGCACTTTTTGATTCATTAAAGGAAACAAAGTGCACATCATACTTACATGAACACATCTTAAAAGGAAAAAAAACAGTTGTAATAAAAAGAAAAAGTAAGCATCATCTTCACTTAAGATGAAGTAAAACATAAAATCTTCTCAAAGTATATCCTCTGTAATTCACCATTCAATGTTCATATTAATATAATAGATTAAAATAATAGTTTTATACATCACAAGGAAACTCTTCACTTTCACAACTATTGCACTTTAACAGGTGGGGCAGACCAACTCTCTCTAAAACTCAAATTGATGGACAAAAAGGAATCACAGGGAGCAGAATAGATTTGTAAGCAGGAATATATCTACTCAAAAGCAGCACAGCAAGCAACTTTCTAGAATCATACTATAAACTACAACTACAATGTCCATCCATACAATAGAATACACAATTAGGACGAATTTGATTCGGGAGATCGTATCTGTTAAGATTTGGCCTGCAATGCAACATTGAACCAACAGCAGCAGTAGCAGCAGCTCAGCATGCAGGCAAGGTTGGATCAATGGAAGGTGCTCCATTTTGTTGATTTTGTGTTCAAGTTTTCTTAGCTCAAGTTTACTGGTTTCTCTTTTCTTTTATTTTCTCTTGTGATCACATGCAAAGTGCATGCTAAGTTGCTGCCATTGTTCCAACAATATCATACATAAAGGGAATGTCTAAACACTAAACAAATTCTAAGTCAAAGCAATAGGAAGAGAAGGGGCTCTATGTTACAAGGGGAGGAGCTAAAATAAACTAGACGACTAAAACAAAAACAAAGTATCCCTTGTGCACCCTCATCTAAACCAACTCCATAAAACTTATCCCCCCCCCCCCCTCTTCCAAACAAACAAACAAGCAAAAAAACAAAGAGAAAGGATGCATAAACATAAAGCAATATGCACTAAAGTTGTTTGAAGTATAATCAATGTCAACGACAAAATATCTAGTTAAATGGAAACAGTCCAACAGCACAGAAAATGGGCTCTAAAAGAAAAAAGCACCTGAAATGCTACTAGTCAGCATCCAATGTACATAATAAATGAGGAAAAGATACCAATCATGAAGAAAAACCCATGGAATTAATACACCCAGCAATTATTAGCAACAAAAAGAAAACAGAAGATGTAAATGTTGGTTCAAAGACAATTCTAACAGTATAATCAATTAAAAGGATTAAAAGTTAACTTTTCAAAAGACCTTGAAGCTAATATTAAAAATTGATATCTAACCTTTCCAATGGCATTGAGAATGGATTCCTTGGCGAGTCTATCAACCATAACTTTATCCATCACTAAACCATTGTCATTAATAATTTCATCTGATGAGCATATTACTTCATTATCCCTCAAAATCCTCGCATTGCTCTTGGTTCTTCTCCGAGGAGGCACAGACTTAACAGCAACAGGATTTGTTATATCAGACATAAAGTCCATTATATCGTCATAACCATCAGTTGCTCCAGTCTCATCCTTTGATGACATCAAAGGCTTTATCTTAACTTTTAATTTTTTGGGGGAAGAGCCCATATAAGCATGATTTTTGAGCCATTTCATTAATTTGCCTTGCAAGTCAGGTGCCAAGCTATCACCCTGAAGAAAGAAATACCAAAAATAACATTAAAGAAAATTAAAGGAAGATAAAAGCACAAAATGATAGCTAAAATTGATTTCTAAAAACAATTTGGGGATAAGGAAGCACATGATTGCTGGTATTACATCTAATGAAGCACTCAAAGAGTCATCCGAAAGTCCAATCTCCAATGCTAAATCTTTTACATTGACTTTTCCTCGGGCAATCAGCTGCATAAATTGTAGATTGTGAGTGAAATAATAATCTGTGGCTTTCCAAACATTGAGAAAAAACCTACAAATCCTTTGCGTACTGGACTAGCTACCTTCTTCAAAACCAGTGCAAAATTATGGGGGTCAGATGAGTCATGGTCATTTATATTGCTCCTCTCCAGCAGCCCCATATCAACAAGTTGCTGCAAGTCACCGTATTCTGACAAAACTCGGGCATCTAATCTGGTATCAAAGAAGCCTATCTCTTGCAATTCACCATCAACAGATTTATCAGAGTTGTCATTTGGATCATGTATGTCCACTGTAATTTTATCTTCATCTTTATGGCCAATTTTTAAATTTTGAGATTTTTCCATAGATGTTGGAGAAAACTGGTTGGCTATAGAAAAGTCATTAGCAGCTGCACAAAGTTCTCCAAGCTGTGGGGAACTGCTGTTATTCCGGATTTCTGAATGCTTAGAACAAAATGCCCGCATCTCAATCTGTAAAAACACTAAGAATAGCTGAAGATTTATGATGAGAAAACCTAAAATAAGAGCAAAGTCACTGCAAATCAATAATAGCAAACAACTCCATAAAAAAGAAGGGAAAAAAAAGGAATTACATTATCACACCCGTATCTTGCCCAAACTTCCATTCTATGCCCGGCTTCTCTTGCACATAGAGGATGGAATGAGTTTCTGCAAGTGCCTGAAAGAAGCACCCAAAAAAAGCATCCATCACAGGTCAAAGCATTATATACATGTTCAAAATAGAGGATTAATAAACAACAGAAAACAAACATGCAAGGACAGCAAATATTTCAGCCTTAAAGTGGCACACTAATTAAGTTAGCAAAAATTGTTCAATTGCAGCTAGGCGCCCAACATCATGAAAGATAAAATCTAGGTGATTGTTTACTTCAAGATCATTTTAGTTTTTTCTCAGAACTGCATTATTTGATAAACCATTAACTATGCTGCGGGCTACACACATAATTAGTATAACAAAACAAAAAGAAGAACAGATATTAAGGACATGAGAGGTAAATATACCATGTAAATCTAATGTTTACATGACACATAATAACGTAAAAACACATTGCAATCCTAAAAAGCATAAGCATGCTTTCCTTCAGCGAGTTCTTGCAGCAGCTCTACAATAAGGAAAATTAATCCACGACCTCAGTACAGTCCCTTTGAAACTCAGAAGCATCAGTTTCAGCTTCCAACAGAAAACAAAAATATAATAATTGGACTCAAACCAGAATGAGGGAATTTATCAAAATATTACTCACCCTTCAGTTCCTAAAATCCCTGACAACAGTTATTATACCCCAGAGAAAAGCAACTGTTAACAGGAATTCAAGGCACCAAAGCAGATTTCAGGGGCAAGAACCCACAAACAACGGTGGCAGTTATGACATCACAAACATTACACTTCCTAACTAGCTCAGGGTCATGTATAGATATGGTGATACCCTTCCGATCCCGTGTAAACAAACCAAAAGATCTTCAGCAAAAACCTCAAAATGTCAGCATAAGCAGGTCCTAAGGGTATGTATGTGTCTGAAATGTCAACTATTTGGAATCCCAGATGGAGTGATATGGTTACAAAGGATCTGCAATGAGGATACAGGCAGAAGCAGAGGAATTCATCCAAATTATTTTACCCTTCCATTATTTGACATTTTTATGAAAGGAACATGTATTATAAATGTTTTCGTTCTGAGTATTTAAAAGAAAGTAAAATCCTACAAATAATCAAGCAGCTTGTTGGCCAATAAAAGTAGATAAACTGATGCCCAAGTATCCTAATTGACCTAAAATATGTAAAAATGAAACAAAATAAACCAAACCAGCAAAAGAAAAAGACAAAGTAGTTGACCAAAGAAACAAGGTGAAAGTAGTTGCATGATTGAACTTTCAACTTTTAACTCAACTTTTAAATATTTTATCTATTGTTTCTTATTAACATTCAAATTTTCTCCAATCCTCATCATGTTTGTTTCATTCTCTTTCTTGCATCTTTCTCCCTCATATGGCCAAGGCGAATGCCAAATTACATTGCTTCCTTCTTCATAGTACTCTCAAAAACTACTCAAACCAAACAATACTTTACAGGAAGAAGGGAAGAGTTACAAAATTAACAATGGAAGATAATACCCAAAGAAGTTGGTGAATATTTTCCATCAAACATCCTACTTCTAGAAGCTCCATTCCAAGTAATTCACATTATTATGAGAATAAATTCTGCAATTGCACATCCAATAAGTGGCTTATCCGTTACCCCACATTCAAAACACAAAAAGGAACGCAAACTTTCTATAAATAAGGATTCCAGAAACAGCGGTTCTAATCAAGCTTTACCAAATTCTATACCACATGGATGTAAACAATAAACCAAAAGCTGCCAAGAACCATGGAAAGCCAGAAAGCTGGATATTTAAATACCACAGCTACTAAACAAGTCTCGCACCACAAAGCCTTAAGTTACCATTTTTCTTGTTTGTAAGCAAAACACTACAACCTCAAAATTAAACATCTAGCCTCACACCCACTCTTTTTATGAGAAATATCTAAGTTTATTTTCCAACTGCCACTGATAATATTCCTGACACTGAAAAAGCAAAAAAATGTTGTAGACAAGTATATCTTCTCTCTAGCAGAAATTCATCATGCAGATACTTGGATACAATTAAATGACGAGACTATTTCATAACTGTGGAATAATTTGCTGCATCAAAATATGGAACCGGAAGAAGTCGCCAGGGGATGAAAAAAGTGAGATCAATCTAGCACAAAAGGCAGCAAAGCAATCATTCACCCTTAACAGAAAGGGCAAATGTTTTAGATAGACTCTTTAATTTGAATCATCCAACTTACTGTGTTTCAAACACACTATATCAATTTCTGTTAAAATACGGGAAAAGAGAGCATGCGGAAATTATTTGTATAAACAGTAAATAAAGGAAACAAAGACATTTTCTAATAACAAAAAGCATCTACTTAGGTGATACCATGGCAAAAAAATTCTTCTTTTATTTAAGCCATCATGCTTGATAGGAAGCACTTCAAAGAACATGTTTTACAATTGCAAATGTCTATACTAATGGATGTCAAAAGTAACCAAAGATTTGAATAAAAGGACGTTCTCCTTGTGCACCAACCAGAAAAAGAGAAGCAAGGTGATCTAAAAGAAAAGGTAGCAACAAACATACCATGACTGCATGGGACACAAGCACCATACTTCACCCTGCATACATTACAGACTAATTTCTTTCTAGTTTCCTTTACTTCTCCCACATTAATAATTGGTTCCATCTTTGTCAAGTCTTCTACATAAACCTCAGGCATCCAGATCGAACAAAACATGTGAGCAAATTCCACAGACCCACTATTTTCATCACTCTTTTGGATGGGCTTTAAAGCACCGCCCTGCTTTGGACAAAGCGCACAGGGTTTCACGGCATCATTGCTATCATTTTTCTGTTTACACCAAGAGCATAACCAAGAACTATCAACGTCATTTTGGACACCATAACACTTTTGATGAACAGCAACCTTACAGGAACAGCAAA
Organism: Gossypium australe; assembly: GCA_005393395.2. Lineage (NCBI taxonomy): Eukaryota > Viridiplantae > Streptophyta > Magnoliopsida > Malvales > Malvaceae > Gossypium > Gossypium australe. The sequence continues at coordinate 138,360,346 of CM016619.1, read as the reverse complement.
CAACCAATCTGTTCGATTCTTTTCTGGTATCATCAGTGCAACAAAAATGACATAAAGATGAATTCCCATCACATTGACACGCGACTAATACCTTCTTCAGCCCGTCATCATCTCCAAGGAGCTTCCTCTTCTTAGAAGGCCGCTCTGATGTCAATCTCCTACTCCTAGACCCTAAAAGCCACCCTAAGCCACTAGATGAATCTGAAACAGAACATCCTATTTCTTCCTTTAGTGAAAACTGAGCTTGCGTTTCCACACTATCAATGTCCATTAACTGCTCAGCCTCCTCCTCGACCACCACCTTCTCCTCTTCTTTTCCAACACCGCCATTTTCATTCCTAACATTTAAATGCTCTCCACAACTCACGCTTGCCTTCTCGCGCACGTCAGAATCCAAAATCAAATTCACCCTCGGCTCATCGCCAACATACGGAATAATAAAACACTTCTTCCTAGCAGCTAAAGAGCTAGACGGTGTAATTTTAAACAAAGCGTCAATATCCTGTAATGCCAAGTCCCTAAAATACTCTTTTGTTTCAACCCAAATGCTTCCACCTTGCTTCTTTTCCTTTTGTTTCGAAGACTTCTTGTCCGCTCCAGAATGCGGCTTCTTATGCTTCTTCCTACTATCAGCCTGCTTTAACAAACTTGCCAATCCACTAGGCAGCGTAGGCACACTCAACTCGGAAATGGAGCCACCTTCAGGTATATCAAAAGGGGAACGTTCAGAAAGAACTTTAGCTGCCTGAGAAAAGAAATCGACACCGACATCATCAAATGGCAATCGCTTCAACGCATTCTCAGGTTTCTGCGCCGGACTCCGACCGGAAACACTAGAAATTGGGCGGCAAGGCCTCTCCTCGGTGCCGCAACCTCCGTCCGCACTCCTACCCATCATCTTCTTATGCCAGTGGCATAGGGCTCCCCAAATCCCCAACGCGCCCTTCGCATCCCATAACCGTCGAACCGTAGTCCTATCCTAAACCCTAATCTTAACCCTATCTCCGCCCCCTCGTAAACACAAAACCCTAACCCTAAAAATCAAGCTACACTACCAGTCTTTTGCATGCAAAAGAAACAGAAGAATAAAAAAAAAAGGAAAGTAAATAAAGAGAAGGGATTTCAGTATATTGTGGTTCAGCTTTCAGATCCGTTTCAAAGTGTGCGTTGTTCTTCGTTTCTTTTTGGGAACTTTGGAAGAGAGCGAAATAGAAATAGAAATAGGAAGATAAGGAAATGTTATTATAGTAATAAATAATAAGAGAGAGATTCGCGGTTTATGCGGGCAAGGAGGAGAGGACGGTTCGTTTTAAGTGGGGTTTAGATAGGATGTGGGTGACGCGATACATATTTTCGTGTACTCACCTGATTTTACCACGTGGCATGTGGATATTGGTTTGAAAGGATGAGATACAACCCCCTTGCGTGTGTGTGTAGATATTATTATCTGGCCTCTATATCTTTTTGTTTTTCTAGTCAGCGCTGACGTGTTTTCCAGCTTTGGAAAAATTCTAAGGTATCCTACGTGTAGATGGATTCAATACAAAAATTATTAAATTAGTTATAAACCGACGCACCAAAATATGTTTTTATTAATTAAACTCAAGAGTAACGTTTTCATTTGGTTAAAGAATGTAATAAGTCCCTATATTCTTTAAAAGTTTCGAATTTAATCCCTATATTTTATTTTTAGAAATTTAATCTCTCGATTTTTCAAATTTCAATTCAGTTCAATTATTAATACTGCTAATTTTTTCTAAATTTATTTGCATGGCATTTTGAAATAAAAATTATTCACATGATAGCAATGTAACTAAAAGAATAATGTTGTAATAATCTTGAATTTAGACAAAAATGATTTTAATAATGTTAACAATTGAACCTAAATTTCGAATTATAAAAAGTAGATAAACTAAATTCTTAAAAATAAAAGTATAAAGACTAAATTTCAAATTTATAATATAAAGACTCGTGGCTTATTTTAAGCTTTTTATTTTTGTGTATTTGAAATATTTTAGTTTATGTGATTTTTAATAAATTAAAAACTAAGTATTAAACAATTTATAATATATTAAATAAAGTGTTAGAATAAATTCGGTATAAAAATAAACTATAATTGAAACATAGAAATAGGAGGAAAAATATGCAGAATTCAAGCATGGAACAAAGAAAATATTGTGGAATTATGGATAATTGAAGCTGAACCAAAATCATAAGGCTATACTTCATTGTAATTGTGTTGAAATAGTTGTCTACATGATGGTCCGCGGTGGATTTAGGGGACTCGCTGGTGAATCCGAAAATTTTTTATTTAGATGGTTTGTAATTTATAAAAATTTAAATTAATAATGGTAATATTATATTTTAATTCTTCTAAAAATGATAAAATTTTAATCTAACTAATATAAATTATTGAAATGAAAAAATTATATTTTTACTATTATAAAAATATATAATTTATTTCCGGCCTAAAAAAATTTCTCACTTTACAAATAGAAATCATGGCAGATGCAATAACAGACTCATGATTTTTTTTATTGTCTCATGTTTATAGTTAGAAAAGAAAAATAAAAAGATAGAAAAAAAACCCTTTACTATTGATTTTTGATAGAGAAAACCCTTTTCAAAGAGTCAGAAATATTTAGGGATAAAAGTAATAATTTTTTATAAAGAATTATTGTGTTGAAGAAATTTTCTCTTTTTTCCTTTCGTAAATGGCAAAACATAAAAAGAGTATGATTTACGTTGAATTAACATGGTTAACGGAAACCTTTTCCCAGTTAGTAAATAATAAATAATCCAGGTGGCAATAAACTATTGGGGGCACAAATAGGAGCAAAGGGAATTTTATCTAAAGCGTTCCGTATTTAGATAAACTTTAAATGATATTCGGGTCATATTGGGCGGACCGTAAATATAATATTAATATATTTTATATTTGTTTAAGTGACCGTAAATATAATATTAATATATTTTATATTTGTTTAAGTTTAATTTGATTAGAAATAAAAATTTAAAATATTGTCATATTTATAAATGGTTAATTTACATTTATTTAAGCTCACTCATGTTATTTTTAATTTTTTAAAAATATTTATATTATATTATTTTAATATTTAATAAAAATTTTTATATAGTCATCTTAATATTATTTTAATGTTTACATTAAAATAATATTATTTTTTTAATATATTCTAAATTTCACAATATATAAAAATAATATAATATAAAATATTATAAACTTAAAAGTGGGTCGGACTGGGCTCAAGCCTTAAATATTTAAGATCTAAGCTCGACCTATATTTAAGCATGCCTAATTTTTTTGACCAAATTCATTTTTTGGACCTAACATTTTGACCCAAATACTGATATTATAAAAATTAGGTTTTGGTATCGATACTTTGAGATTGCTAAAAAAATGTTGATAAAAGTACAAACCATTTTAAAATTTTGTTTTTAAATTTTTATAACACTAAAAAATAGTCTAAAGATAATCAAATTGATTATTGCAAATTTGATCAAGGTATTAAAATTATAATTTAATTATTAATAATTTATTATATTAAAAATACTCTAAAAATCAAAAGTAACGGAGGGAGTGAAAAAAAGAGAGGGGAAAATAATAACTTAAAATGGGTTGTATTTAAAGAAGATTTTTTTTAAAGTTTACAAATATAAATATAATAAAATTATAGTAAAATTAGATAAATATTTTCCAATAACTAGAAAATAAAATCAATCAAATATAAAGAAAAAAACTAAAAAAAAAAAAAAGAAGAGTAAAACTCATATAAAATTTTAACAGTATATAAAAAAATCGAAAGCTTCAGCCTTTGGCTTGCTGCGAATACTTCGTTGACAAGAGAGAGGGTTTAAATTACAATAAGTGAGAGGAAATTGAGTCGTTATTTCATCCTTACTAATTTGTTAGTTTAACTATAATCAAATGGATTTAGGGGAGCTGTGGGCGATCTTTGGTCCTGGCGTCGCGGGCGCCGTGTTCGGCACCGGCTGGTGGTTTTGGGTTGACGCCGTCGTTTGTAGCTCCGTCAATGTCTCTTTCGTCCACTATCTACCTGGTATACCATAATTTCTTTTTTTTTTTCCCATTTATTTTTTATCCATGTTTTGTGGCTGATTATTTCTTTTTATTTTTAGGAATATTTGCATCTTTAGCGGCTGTGATGTTCAATTGTGTTAAAAAGGACGACATTGATTACTCTCCTTATGACGATGGCGAATGGAGGTTAGCTAATTTTTCTCAATTTCTTTCAATTAGTTGCTGTTTCTTTTGTTGATTTTATTTTTCTGATCGAATTTGTGTTTGATCTGCTTTTTATAGTTTGGTTATGCTTCTTGCTATATTTAATTTTGCTAAAATCGTAGTCATTTTGCCGTTGTTTGGAAATTTAAGTAATTACTTAGGGTTTTACTATTCCTAACTGATGTTAATTTGAGTTTTATCTTTTCAGGTTAAATTGAATTTTTTATACATGTTAGCTGATTGAACAAATTTTTGTTATTGAAAACCTTAAAACTGAAATATTCTCTAAGTTACAAGTTTTCGTTGTAATTTGAAGAGTTGGAAGTTTTATTTTACTTTATCAGGATCAAAATACAAGAAAACAGATGGGATAAAGATAATGTGAGAGGTGTTCTCTGCAGTTTATGATCCATTTGCTTAACAAGGATGATATAAAATTTAAATAGTCTTTTTGTTCTCAAGAAACATGTCTTGATATATTTTGTGCTTTATGTTTTCATTTCAGTCTTAGGATGGGCTTTGGGAAAACCATTCTTCTTTCCTTTTAGTTCTATCAACCATAGAAACTACCCAGTTACCTGAACTAGTTTATTCAGTACAAGTCACTACTGAATTTTCTTGAGACACAGTAAATGCCCTTAAGCTTTTTGAAGTCTCCTTTCTTTTCATTCGGGTTCCATTGTTGTGAGCAAAGTTGCGATATGCTTTGTTAAAAGAAAGCTTGACAATCATTTTGCTTAACCATTTAAAATGGTTGGCTGTAAAATGTAAGCATATTCTGTTCCTTGTATTGTTGCTATCGTCCAAAAGTGGGATGGTATATGGGCCTATGTTACTTCTACTCTTCATTTTTTTTCAAGGATCTGGGTTTAACGCCCTTGTCCAATGCATATCTGGATATGATAATGGGGTTACCTTCCTAGGATCTTCTGAACACTTAGAAAAACTCAAAAAGAATTTATCACATCTATGTAGGACACATGCTCGTATTCAACACTCGTACCCGAGTCCGAATATCATAGATATGAGATATTCATATGCATTAAACATGATTTGCGAAGTTCACCCTTGTGTTTAGTGGAATTTAATTACCTTGATCTGCCTTTGCTACCTGTGTGCGACAGTTTCATAGTATGTGACTGGAATTTGAAATTCAGCACAAGGATTTGGCTTTGTATGAATTAAAGCTGCAGAGAATTATTAATTGTATTTAAGCTTTTGATTTCCATGGTTGACTTCTACATGCTTGGTTTGAGATAATTGTGTCAATTGCTGATATTGAGATTGTTTATGTGGCAAATTTCTAATTGCTTGAGATGGAATGAGATAATCAGTATCTGTTGTTGTGTGTTATAACGCTGGACTCTTTTTATGGGAGTTACACAACTCCTGTGATTGCTTATTCTGGTTGATGGATACTAATCCTTCATTGCAACAGGTTGAAGCTCTGGCTTTTCGTTGCTTATGTGGTATCCTTTGTTTCATTGGCTGCTTCAGTAGGCTTATTGATACAAGATTCTCTGGTGAAATCTGGTCCTTCAGTGTGGACCGGTACTGCAGGTGTCTTACAGTGCGTGTTTGTCTTAATAAGGTAAATCTTTTTCCAGATCTTGAATTGCAATTAATCATCCATGTCTTGTTAGGCTACTTTGTATAATTTTTCCAACTTGACGAGGAATGTGCCCCATATGAGAATGATACAAATAAATAACAATGCATACATATACTGCCAACGTCATCTTAACACATTCTTTATGTGTTAAATGTTGTGCTGTCAACTCAGTAACTTCGTTAATTCAAATTTTCCACCGCAGTGGGTTGATATATTGGACTTCTCATTCTGAATAATATAAATCCCTCAAATCTGGCGCCTAGACTTGGGAACCTGGAAGTTGGAACCACGAGTAAGGCAACACCCCGTGCATGTGTCAACTCAACTGGTACTTAAATTGGAAAGAAAGTTATTCACGTTTGTCAATCTTGTATTGTATTGTGTTGTGGTGAGTATGAAGGTACGATTCATACTGCTCTTTTGAAATTTGTGATGGCGATTTAGTCTAATTTCAGTTACCTGCCCATTGACAGCACCTATTTTCTTATGTTTTCTTTTTTCAGTAATTATATGCAGGGCCTAATCATCTATGTCCATTGCCCCTTGGTAGGAAACCTAAAACTCTTTCCCAGCCTTAACCTGTAAATCCTTAAAACACTAGCACCAAATGAAACATAGAACCCAATCCAATAATCTTTACTGCCAACAACACATTACATAAGTCTTACAACACACCAATGGTACTGGAATACATAATACCCAAGGTACACTCCCTTTTCCCCTTCTTTCTAATACCAAATAACACTTATAACTGTTAGTAAACTGCTAGAGATATTCAATACATAATAAATAATTAACATATGACTCGTTTGGTTACTAGAAAAACTTATGTAGTACATATGAAATAAAGAATAATTAGTATAAATTTGAACTTGAAATTAGGAGTAAAACTCTTGTAAAAAATAACATCTTTGGTTAAAAATTACTAATTGCAATTAATTTGTTGTTAATTTATGTGTTAAAACATGTGAAAAAAAAAATACTCCTGCCAAACATACTAGACCCTTTTTCTATCCCTGCTTCTACGGGTATAGACTCTAGTAAGTGCAGGTATAACACATTAACACCCCTCTCGTTCAACAATACCAATTTTCTTGTGTTCATCACGTCAATCTCTTTTCTCTCAATAATGGTTTAAGTTTTATCAACAGTTAATTATTGGAGTACCAATTTCTTTTAAATTACAAATTGAGTATTAGCTCAGTTGTTCAGTTGCCATCGTTGTTATTGCAGATTCCTTTAAACTATATTCATCTGTCTTATCAAACAATGCTTACTAGACTTGTCAGTTGGACAAGTCGAGTTGATTTCGGGTCGGGTCTATTTGAGTTCTAAAATTTTGGGTTATTTTGGGTTGGGTTAGTTTTGACGTTGGGTCACTTTGGATCGCATAGCGAAGATGTTAATTGGAGATTTGAACATGAAGTGCTATCTTGCAAAATCACCATAGTGTGTTCGAGCTTTACTGAAAAATGATATTCAACAATATAGAATAAGGGTAAACTCTAATTAGAGGCTTGAAATATAGAAAGATATATTAAAAATTCAGCGAAAGGTGATAATAGAGAAAGATATATTAAAAATTAATGAGAAAAAGCATAATTCAAATATGTTAATACAAAGTTACCAAATCACTAACGACCAACAGCATCTAGGTTTAGGCACATTAATATTTAATGGATTGGTTTAGTTTTTTAATACTAATTTTGGATTTTGAGTTTTTAAATTTATTTTGATAAAATCATTTTTTTTATGGAATTCGGATATTATTCAATAAAGTTTTAAATTTTTATATAAATATTTTTAAAATAAATTAAATTTTCAAGTAAATAAAAAAATAACTAGTAACTCTTGAATTGTGTTTTTGAAAAATATTTTTATATAAAAAAATTTAAATTATTTTCACTATTTTAAATATAAATATTTATTATTATATCACACAGTATTAGAATTAATTATAAATTAAATAAATATAAAATTCGGTTCAATTAAAATAACCTCTTCCAAACAATTTCAATTTTTTTTCTCAACCTCACTTATATTTGTGAAATAAATTACTAAAGGGGAAAGCCAGTTAATTTCCACTTGTTCTTATTTGGGAAGCCAGTTCAGCTTCTCATAATGGAGGATAAGATAAATGATCCATACATAGGAAATGACAGCATAGTAGTTGGTGGTGAATCTTAAGGAAGGCAATGCAGCATGTTTTCCTAAGCAAATCTAGTGACATTATTAATTGCCCAAAAATGGGTATAATCCTGTGTATATATAAATCAACACTGCAAAGACTACCACTAAATTAGCATTTCTGTTTTGGATCTGTAAAAGAAGAAATTGGGAAAATGGGTCCAAAAGTGGCTGAATTTTTTGTATCAGCATTGGTTCTTTTAACTCCATTGCTATCTGTAACTGGTAAAAACCATACTCTCAAAACAAGAATAAAATTAAAATATTTTCTTTGGGTTTATCATTATTGATGTTAACTGATATGTTAATGTTGCAGATGGTCGAGATATTGGTGTTTGTTATGGTTTAAATGGAACTTATCTTCCATCTCCAAATGATGTAATTAATCTTTACAATACATGTCAAATTGATAATATCAGGATATATGAGCCTTTCCCTCAAGTGCTTGAAGCATTAAGGGAATCAGGAATATCTGTGGCGATTGGCCCGAGAAACGAGGACATAGAGAGCTTGGCGGCGAGCCACGATGCAGCCAATGCATGGGTTAACACTAGCATCATCCCTCACAAGAACGATGTTTTATTCAAATGGATCACCATAAAAGAATTATTCATGGAAACTTCGTTCATGGATTATCATTTCCATCAAATCCAACAATTTTCTTCCTTCAATAGAAAGATTTTTTTGTAAATCCAGTTAAAATTTAATATTAACACATTCTAAACTTTAATTTAGTTCAAAATATGGGTTTAATTTTATCAAAATCTGCTCATATTTTTAAATGATTAACCTAAACTCATTTTAGGTACACCCATAATATAATTTTTTTTAAATTATTTATATTTATATTAGTTTAATATTTAATATTTTTATATATTTTTTATTTATTAATTTTTTATATATACGGAACTTAAATCATTTTTAAAATTTATTTTATAGTAGTATAAATTATTATCGCTTTATTTTTATTAATTAATATAATATAATATAAACTTAAAATATGATACGTTCCGGATTAAGTTTGAGCCTTGAATGTTTGACTTCAATGTTTGAGCCTAAGTTTAGCTCATATTTTAAACAGACCTAATTTTTTTGCTCAAATTTATTTTTCGAACTTATACGAATACTCTGACCCTTAAATAAATGTAGACGCAACAATCAATGCATAATTTTTAAGCATGCATTTGGATTTCAGAAAATTTAGATTTTAAAAATAATGTGTTATAAAAGATTAAATATTTATAAATATGAAATTCATTATTATCTAATAAAAGTCATGAATTTTTTTAGATATTTATTGCGTAAATTATACTCTGCGTGAATTATATTGTTCATTATTATCATTATTATCCAATTATTAGCATATTTTTGTTTTAGCCATCTAACTAAAAAAAGTTTCAATTTCGTCAATAATGTTATTGACATTAAATATTTTGGTTACTCTCAAAAAATGTTGATATGTTCTTTTTTTAATTTGCATAATAATAAATTTAGATATCAATATTTACACATTCATCAACTTAGTCATAAATATAAAAAATCAATAAAATTTTATCCTTAACGTTTACACATTCTATTAATGTGGTTCTTATTCTAAAAAAATCAAACATATAATTATTAAAAAAAACTAAAACTATAAAAAGGAAGAAGATAAAATTTAAAGAAAATACAAAAAAAATTAAAATTTTGAAAATTTCATAAAAAATTATAAAATATCCAAAACACATTAATAAAAAATGTATCAAATAATAAAATGTGAGTATGAATGTCTACTAAGGAGAGTTGACTCCTCCTAGAGAAGTCCTCGAAGTGTTGTTTGCCAAGTAGTAGACTCCCCCCAACAATTGAAGGTATTGTTCCTTGGTTTTGGGGTTTTCTCCCGTACTCTATTGAGAACCAACATGTTGCTCCTATACTCTACAGGGAGTTAGCGTATCGTGTATGGTTGCTTGGTAGGCCTAGTTCATAAAGTTGGGAGAGTCTTGATTATTGATGGCAACAAGGTGGGATGGATTGAATTTTTGTCCACCCCGACCTCAATTAAAAAAAATATCTACCCCAAACTCAAAAATTAATTTTACGTTTGACCTTAATCCAACTCAATCTGAGTTTAAACTTTTTTTCTCGAAATTATGATTAATTAAATTAAAGACTTTTTTTGGCATCACATTCCATTGAATTTGATGTGTTTTTTTTTTGTTGAACATTGAATTTGATTATGTTCATGGTTTACTTTTTTGAGTTATTATGATTTACATCAAAGACATCGAGGATGACTAGGTAAAAAATATATATTACATCATAAAAAGAAAAAAAAATAAAGAACAAAAAAGAAAGGAAGACTTGGGAAAGTAAATTAAAAAGAAAGGGAAAAGAAACTAGTGCGAAATGGGAGTAAAGATGATAAAATAATGTTGGTAGTGATAAATTTTAGGTTAAATTTTGTTGTTAATCCATGTACTTTGCAAAAGTTATGGATTTAGTTCTTATACTTTAATTTGATCAATTTCAGTATTTTTACTTTTAAGATTGGTAAATTTTAGTCCTGACCCAATCAATACTTGTTAAATTTGTTTGTTTAAATTCAATTGCTAGTCCTGTACTATACATACAATTGTAGATTAGTCCATATTTTTCAATTGGATCATTCTAAGTAGCAAATTTTGAAATTTCAATCTTGACGCAAATGATAGCCATTAATCCATTAATTGAACTTTTAGGGAGTAATAAGTGGAAATAATAAGCTGGCATAGCATTACACATATGATAATATTTTTGGCGCATTAGATTTTGGAAATAACAAAACTTAATTTAATGAATTTAACAGTTACCATTTGAGGATTGGAATTTTAAAATTTGAAAAGTACAGAGACTAAAAGTGACCAAATTAAAGTACAAGGACTAAATCCAAAACTTTCGCAAAGTGCAATGACAAATAGAAGAATTTAACCTAAATTTTAAGGATTTTTTAACCTAATTAATATTAACTATATATGAGGGTAATTATGTCAATATCATTGGGCAGGGCGGTTTCACGCTAAACCCGAGCTTGACCTCAACTCGAAACTCGATTTAAAAAAACCTTGACCCTATTGGGTTAGGTCAGATCGACTCAAAACCCATCGATTTCAGGTATTTTTTTGCCGTCTCTAGTCTCAGTTGGTGGAATTGCAAAGCTCAAGGGAAATGTATCAGTATAAGGTGTGTAATAATTATCGAGCTCACCTGGGCGTATAGGAACTTGAATCACCAACCTAAGGCTTATAAGGGGCTTAACTGCAACCATGGTACCACATTAGTCCCAGGCAAGCTCCATAATTATTACATGCCTTATACTTACACCTCTCTTTTGAGCTTTACAGGTCCACCAAACGAGGTGCTTCCAGCTCTATGAACCAAGCCAATCAAGCAACTGCTTATGGTACGCTGACTCTTAGTAGAGTATGGGAGACAAAATCCTCACCAGAGGATAATACATTTGGTTGCTGAAGGATCAATCGATTGCTCAACGGACAAAACTTCGAAGAATTCTCCTGCAAGAATCAACCCCACCTCAGCTCATAGCCCAAGTGGTATCATGGCTGTGCAGGTAAGTGCCTTATAAGCCTCAGGTTGGTTATTCAAGTCCTCCCTTGTGTAGGTGAGCTCCATAATTTTTAGATATTCCCTATATTGATACCTCTCTCTTGAGCTTTGTAGGTCCACCAACCAATGCGCTATTGAAATCGTGAACTAGGCCTATCGAGAAACCGTTCATGGCACATACCTTTGATTGTTTGGTATCAATTGGTTGCCCAACGGATGGCACTTCAAAGACTTCTCTTGAAAGAACCGACCCCTTCAATAATATTTTAAAAATAAAATATATGTACCCAAAAATTAAAATATTATTATTGTATAAAAATAACATATTAAACTTAATTCATGAATGTGTGTTTGAAAATTTATGGGGTAATTGGATTTGGGTGTAATTATCAATGTAATTACTCCAATTCTCACCCTCCCCTAAGAATTGAATAGTGTAATTAAGGGGCTCCAAGTTAGACTCGTTCATGAGTTGGGCTATCCACCCAAGCTTGAAGGCTAGTCTGAAATTTGAGAGAGTTTGAGCAAAAATATTAGGTCTATTTAAAATATGGGTTGGGCTCAATCCAACCCATTCTTTAAGTTTGTATCATGTTATTTTTATATATTATGTAATTTATAACATATAAAAACTAAATTTATAGTAATATAGAATACCACTATAATGTAAACATAAAAAGTGCTAAGATGACTAAATTTATATAAAATTATCAAGTATTAAATTTAAAAAATGTAAATATATTTTTTAAATTTGAAAAAATAGTACGAGTGAGCTTTAAAATGAGCTTAGGTTAGCAATTTACAAATATGGTCGGGCTTGGACAAAATTTTAGATCCATATTTTTGGCCAGACTTGGGCAATCATAAAATGTGTTAATATCATACTTAAGATTGACCTATGAACACCTTTACTCCAATTACATTCAATTCAATGTGGTCCACTAATTACAATAGTTACCTAAACATGCCCATCATGTGTGATTACAAGCAATTACATCTAAATCTAATTAGGTTGTGTTTGGAAAGTTACCTAATAACAACAAAAATTAAAAGAACAATTCATAACCGAGGCAATTTGTATCACCTCCATAGAAAAATTTCTTTTCGATTCTCAACACTTTGATTTGACGTTTGTTCTGCATTAAAGAGAGGTGAACCGGTCTTGTTGATCGAACACATTAATGCTTCCTTATCTTTGACCAACGTAACATCCACATCACAAGCCATTTTACCCCAAATCCTAATCAACCCCATAATTCATTTTGGGGTACTATAATCTTGCGCACAACACCCTCAATGTCGCTTAAGGTTGTAAGTACCCGAGCTTTATCTCCCTCATCATATTGGAAATGAATATACTTGTTGATTCCATTGATTGTTTTCTCGACAACTATAATCAAAAGGTGTGTTGGCTCTTTCGCACCTTCACTTAGGATCGGTTTAAACTCATCATAAATATTGATCCTCCACTCCAAACTTTTGTTGAACATCCCTTTTCAACTTATCATGCTCAATTACGATAAGGTGGGCATCCTCTTCAAGTTTGGGAACATCATGGTCGACACTTAATTCTGCTGAAGCATTCATTGCGAATTGGCTTTGGATAGCTTCCAATAGTTGATCCAATGTTTTGGACATAGATGACATTGTATCTTGGCACGACGAAATGCCATCTTCCAATGCACCGACCTGCACAACAAAGGATGGGTTGTCGAAATATTCTTCACTCTCCACATCTCTATTTGAATAACAATATGGGGGATACAAACCATATGCTGAATAACTACCCGACCAACCTCGATAGTAACCATCAGTATCGTTGGAATAACCATATTGATCATAAGAATATTCGTGTGAATATTCATGTTCCCCATAATAATCATCATAGCTCCAATTGATTTCGAAGTTCCATTTGTCGAACTCGACTACTTGTCATAATCGTATTGTTCACTTGACCACCTATATCCATTATTATAAATGATTAAGTTAAATCCTCAACAAGGTAAATAAAAGCAAAAAAACATAAAAAGGAAATACTGATACAATGAAATAAAAGCATTATCTAATTCACTTGTCTTTCAACTAAATTGTTTTTTAAAACAATTAGCTTAACAACACATTTACACTGCTACAATCCCCGATAATGGTGTCAACAACCTAACCATTGGTGTGCGAACGCCAAAATAAGCAAAATAATAGATATAAAAATAAAGCGAAGTTTTACTGCAAGCGTACAAGTGAAATTGTATATAGTTTTTATTACAACGAAATACGAAAGTATTCTGAAAACAAGTTAAATTATTAGAATTAGTCTAATCGATTTACAAATTATTAATGCAACCAAATAGAAAATTATAATAAAACTTGTCGTAACCATTTTTTAACAAAACGGAAATCGAACTTGGGTTTTGAAAATGAGTAAAACGGGAGTCGCCACCGACCTTTTACTAGGTGTGATCGGATCACCTTTGTTTTAATAAAACATTTGATTTATTAAAACGGGGTTTTTGGTCTACGAATATTCGAGAAAACAGGTTCGGGAGTCGGTTACGTGCGAGGAAGGATTAGCACCCTCGCAACACCCAAAAATCGGTACCAAATTGATTAATTGATGCCCCAATGTCGAAAGTTTAAAAATTTAGAAACGAATTTAGAAGTTTGGGTCTTTTTGGAAATGTTTGAGTTTTCTTTAGAACCGAAGATTAAGATTTCCTTGCTTCGAAGGGACCAAATATCACATCCAATACATAGGACACGACAATTCCAATCCTCAAATCCAAGGTCGTCTTTTGATCCCTAAGACTTATTTATTAAGATAACAAAAGGTTATTCGATTATTTGGTCAAGCAAGAGAACCGAGACCCAACACATAGGGCACGGTCCCTCGAATTTCCAAACACGGAACATTGCCTCGTTTTTTAAAATTTTGTTTTTAGGGTAAAATTGATAAAAATATGTTTTAAAGAAACGTGATTTGAAAATGGGAATAGGGTCATGATGATACAACACAAATTATGTGCAAAACAATAACATAAGTATAATAGTAGTAATAATAATAATGGTAATAATAAAAATATATATATACAGTATATTAATATACATATAATACTGATAATAATGATCTAATAATAATATCACAATAAAGACGATAACATAGTAATAATAGTAAGAATAATATATAAAAAATAATAATAATAATAATAATAGAAATGTAATAAATATAAAAATAGGAGTGGAAAAATACAAAAATGAAGTAATTACATAAATGAGAATTAGAGTATATACAAAATGATGTAGATATAAAATAGATAAATAAGAGTCAAATAGATGATAATAATATTAGAATAAGAAAATATACATATTATAATAATAGTGATAATAATAAAAATATAAACTATATACAACCAATATAAATATGATAGTAACAATGATGTAATAATAATAATAATAATGATAATAACAATAATAATAATAATAATAAAAAGGATCAAATTGCACTAAAAAAGGGGAATTTAGGGTTAATTCGGAATAAAACGAGAGGAAAAGGACTTATTTGAAGTGCGCATAAAAGATAGGGGACTGAATCAGAAAATAAACTATCCATCGAAATGCACTATATGAGTGGGGACTCGATTGAAAATAAAATAAAACTTCGGGGCTAATCTTAAAGAAACAAAAAATCTGATTGAAATTGTATAAAAAAGCGGAGGGGCTAAATGCGCAATTAGCCCCTCCCACAAAAACACGCGGATCTAACCCCTTGCGGGTCGGGTCGAGTCGGGTCTCCCCAAAACGACGCCGTTTTGGCGCCAGGGGAGACCCTTAAACGGCGCCGTTTTATCCGATTGGGTTAAAACTCTAATCTGCTCTCTCTCTTTTTTTTTTCACTCTCTGTTTCCCTAAAAAAAAGTATTCCCTCTCTCTCTCCCCCTTATGCCCGATGGTCGGGCTCCCTTGGCCGATTGGCCTTCCGTCGGTTCGTCCACCGCCGATGGTGGTTAGTCTTATGGATCGAGGGGTTTTGCAACCCCTCTCCAAGCGAGTCCGTAGAAAGGACTCTTTATGCCCGCAGATTAAAAGCGAAAGCGGCCTCCCTCCTTGTGCCCGATTCCGACCCCGGAGAGGAGCCTCCGGCCATGGACCATGGAGCGACGACAAGGTCACAGGATAACCTCGGTGAACCCTCTTCCTCTTGTTTTTTTTAGTTATTATTCGTAAAAGATTTTAAAGAGATAGAACAAAAATAAAATAAAATAATCGAAATCAGTAAAAAACAACAAGAAACGAAATGGAATCCACCTTAAAATCTTTTGTTTTTGATTTCTGATCGTTCGTTTCCTTTTTTTCCTTTTTTGATTGATTTCGAATGCCAATGAAAATGAAAAAAAGGGTCCCCCTTTTACACTGTTATTCTATCGGCTTTATAGCCGTTTTACACTATTTTTTATTGCTTTTGTTTTCTTCTGCTCTTGGTGCTTGCTGTTGTGGTTTCGTCTTTTTCTGCAGGTGGAATGGTTGTGGGACTCGGTGGCCGACAACAGCCAGTGGTCTGGTGGCTGTGGAGTTGCGGCGCTGGTGGCTAGGGTTCCAAAACCCTAGTCTTTCAATTTTTTTCTTTTTTGTGTTTTGGGCCTGGTGTGATCTGTTTGTAATGGGCCCGGGGTTAATGACCCGGGCCAAAATTGGTGATTACAGCTGCCCCTCTTTGCTCATTGTCGTGAAACGATAATAGAGCAAAGACAATAGAAGAACCAATTTTGCCCGGTCTTGGCCAAGCCTTGACTTGTTGGTACTTGTCTTCTTCAAATAGCTCCAAACTCCACTGTACCTCGTTACTTTGATCCACTTCACTGTTTCGTTATATCTTCAGGGAGATAACATTTCCTATTTCATTGCTTCTTCCGAGAGATATGGCCTGTAGCTTCATTTTGCTCTTGCTTTTGTCCACTGGAACTTCTTTGTCAAATTTGCTCCATGCGACTTTAGTCTCCCATCTGTAAGTACTTCCGCGTGTGCCCCGAGGCTCAACCACACTCTCATGAGTTTTTTTTTTTTTTTTTTTTTGAAACTCGTCAAACAGAAATTGAAAATACTTCGTCCTCTCGTAATATGAACTAATTTTTGCAAGTAGAATAAAAACAGAAATTGAAAGGCAAAAAATTAAAAATACCTCAGCTTGTGACTCGATGCGTCAACTCACCTCTCAGAATATGAGTCGATATTTTGAAAAGAAATTAAAAGACACCTCAGGGTGTAACCCAAGGCTCAACCACACTTCTCTCTGACATGAGTTAATATTTTGCAAAGAAATTAAAAGACACCTCAGGGTGTGACCCGAGGCTCAACCCACTTCTCTCTGACACGAGTTGATATTTTGAAAAGAAATTAAAAGACACCTCAGGGAGTGACCTGAGGCTCAACCCACTTCTCTCTGATATGAGCTGATATTTTGACAAGAAATTAAAAGACACCTCAGGGTGTGACCCGAGGCTCAACCACACTTCTCTCTGACATGAGTTGATATTTCGAAAAGAAATTTAAAGACAGAAATTAAAAATACCTCGGTCTGCTTCGCTTAGGAAGGCAACATCTGCTACGCTTGATCAGCTTCGCTTAGGAAGGCAAGATCTGTTTTTCGATCAGCTTCGCTTAGGAAGGCAAGATCTATTTTTCGATCAGCTTCGCTTAGGAAGGCACGATCTATTTTTCGATCAGCTTCGCTTAAGAAGGCAAGATCTGTTGTTTGATC
Organism: Gossypium australe; assembly: GCA_005393395.2. Lineage (NCBI taxonomy): Eukaryota > Viridiplantae > Streptophyta > Magnoliopsida > Malvales > Malvaceae > Gossypium > Gossypium australe. The sequence goes on along the minus strand of CM016619.1, from coordinate 138,342,949 downwards.
AGTTTCGCTTAGGAAGGTACGATCTATTTTTCGATCAGCTTCGCTTAGGAAGGCAAGATCTGTTTCTCGATCAGCTTCGCTTAAGAAGGCACGATCTATTTTTCGATCAGCTTCGCTTAGGAAGGCAAGATCTATTTTTCGATTAGCTTCGCTTAGGAAGGCACGATCTGCTATGCTTGATCAGCTTCGCTTAGGAAGGCGAGATCTGTTGTTCGATCAGCTTTGCTTAGGAAGGCTAGATCTACTTTTAACAGAAAATTGAAAAACACCTCAGCGTGTGGCCTGAGGCTCAACTCACCTCTCACATTATGAGCTGATATTTTTTTGAAAAACTGTACTTGAAAACGTATCATCTGGTGGAACTCGGATGCCTTCTTTACCCATGGTTTGGTATAGTTATCGTCAAAATTTCATGCTTCGTTGACGTACCTGTATGTGTCATGCGTGATGATGTCATGATATGCATGTGTTTGTCCTAAATGCCTACATGATTATGCCATGTGTCTTGGGCTTGTCATGTATCTCTTTCATTGCGACTTTCATGGTAACCTACGTTCATTACTTTTTCTCTCAGGTGTTGTACCCGTCCTTCAAACCTCAGGAGTAATCTGCGTTTCTCGTATATCACCCTTTTGCCCCACTGTTGCTTCAGGGTTCATCTCATTGTGACCCGGAGGTGTAGGATTTGAATATCCTCCATTTGTCCCACTGCGACTCTAAAACATAGGATTTGTCTCTTCTTCGTTCTACCCTCTTGTTATTCAACGGTACAGGATCTGTATCAGCTTCCATCTAACGATCACTCTCTGGGTGACCCAACCAGATGTATATGCGTGATGCTCGCATGAATGCAGAATGCAGAATGTCATTTCTTTTCAGGAATGATCCTGGTTTTGCTCTTGGGTTAACAATGCCTATTTTCGTCAGGATTGTGTCACTGACACGGTACCTTGTCATTTTGTCCAATCAACATAATTTGGACTCAAATACTTCCAATCCCTTAAACCCGGTGAATCTTAAGCAATAATCCTGTTTCAGATTCCTGTATTGTTTAGAGGTTTCCAGAGTAATATGCGAAACTCTTTCATAAAAGTATTATTAGTCCAATAATCGTTATTTCAATGCAAAATGCTTGAAATGGACCATAATGATGGATGGGAATTTATTAGGAGTTATAGCTCGAATCAAACAGGCTAGCATATGCAATGAAGCAGCAAATTTATTTATAATGTATTTTGAAAAGACAAAAACAGCAGACTTAAAATGGGTGAAATGGAAACTAGGTGCCCCAGATATCCCAGCTTGAGCTTCTCTGTTCTAACTTCTTGGGGACCTTTCTAAACTCAGTATGTGTTTAGGGGATCTGGGGTACTTTGTCGATGCCCCAAGGTGCAACATTCCTCTTCATTGTTATTTCAAGCGTAGCAAGACTATTGTATGCCCCATCAAACTTTGAGCTGCCCCTTTTTTTTTTTTTTTTTTTTTTGGGTTTTCAACTCAAACCCACCTTTGGTCTCAAAGTGCCCTTTGCGGGTTTTCACTTTGGCCTCTCCTTTTTCTTCTTTTTTCTTCTTCTTTCTTCTTCTCTCTTCTTCTCTCTTTTTGTTTTCTTTCTTTTTTTTGTGTTTTTTTTTTTTGAATTCACCAGATTGATAATATCTTTGTTTCCCTAGAACCGACCTTCTTTACTTCTTAAAGTCTTTCCTGGCTTGGCATCTTCTTTCTTCTGAAGTTCTTGTTGCATGGAGAGGATCTTCTTCAAAACCCTGTCATGAAGTTTTCTAAGGCGATCTTTTTTGTTAAAAACTCACTTCATCTGATCGTGACGGACATTTCCCAACATCTTCTCTACACATTCACTTGATCATATCGGGATCCGTTTGGCCTCACCCAATTTGGGCTTGGCCTGTGCCCCGAAAACGCGTTGCCCCAGCAGAGGTCCTGGGAAAGGATACGTAACTTCTGTGTACCCAAATTTTAGGTTATCGATTTTTGTTTTGTTGCCTTCTGCTTTTTTTTTTTTTTTGGCCATATGAAGTGACCCTTGCCCTCTTAGTGAAGAGATCGACATCCACAATAATGAATTGATACGGACCCGAAGCTTTCGAGAAGAAAGGCTTGATAACATCCATGTCCCACGTGTTCTGTCCTCGGTTTGGCGTTTGACGTAATTTTCCTCTCTAGACTCGAATCTCTTGATTGGCTTAGTCAGGGTAGAACCATCAGCATGTGATCTTCAAATATCATACGAAAATATCTTTGAATTCTTGAGGATAATTCAATGATTCATTGCCTTGTTCCCTTGTAGTGTTTGCTGGCATTTTGCAGGGTAAGATCCATCCTCCTTAACCAGTTCGGAGATAAGTTGCAATCTCTGTCATCTTCTAAGTTCTTAGATCCTCTAGACACATATCTCTCTAAAAGGGAGTTAGTAACAGTGTCGCTCATGTCATTGATATCTGGGGACCCATTGTAGGCTTGAAGGTAGAAAATTAAAAGCATGGTATGAAAATGAAACGATGTAGAGTATGAAATGCGAGGAGTGAAAATAAAGATGCATTTTATTGAAATAACAATTCTGGAAACAAACCTATTTCACGAAAGAACTCTTTTTGCCTCTAGGCTTAAAGCAACAAGCATGTTTTGAATATTACTCCAGATTAACTAAAAAGTAGGTTTCTTCCACAGTCCTATTGTTCAAAATGCTCCCAAGTGTAAGGCTTCGGAAAGCTTTATGCCCCCGTTTTTCTTTCGAATGTGTCATTGGCGTTCCGACTTCTCGATTTCTAGGCTTTTGATAACTTCTTTAAGGAATTGAGACTCTCTCACCTCCTCCTTTAATTATTGCAAATTATTGCCCCGGTCGACTCATCGAACTTCAAAACCCCGATCTTAATAAGTCTTTCCACCAATTTCTTGAATGCGATGCAGTTCTCAGTTGAGTGACCTATTATTCCCGCGTGATACTCACATTGAGCATTCGGATCATACCACTTGGGGTATGGGGGTTGCACTGGTTTCATGTAGTGAGGAGCCACCCTATGTGCATCAAACAGGCTTTGATACAGCTCCCCATATGTCATTGGAATCGATGTAAATTGGAGACACTTTGCATTGGATTCTTGACCTGATAATCCCTGATGACCATTGGTCATAGCCCTCGGTTGACCTGCATAGACTGACTTGGAACGCTTGCTTAAGTTGTTCACTTCATTTTCCATCTTTCTCGGGCTTGACCTTTTGACACTTTCTCTTGCATCTATTTTTCCACTCCTGATGCCGTTTTCAACAAGTTCCCCAGACGTCACGACATCGGCGAAGTCTTTTGTGGCATTTCCCACTAACTTGTCATAGAATGGCGCTTTTAAAGTGTTGATAAAAAGCACTGTGGTCTCAGTTTTGGTCAGTGGGGGTTCCACTTGAACCGAGACGTCCCTCCACCTTTGAGCATATTGCCTAAAGGTCTCTGACGGCTTCTTTTCCATCATCTGTAGCGTCAAGCGATCAGGTGCTATGTCGGAGACGTGCTTGTATTGCTCACAGAATGCTGTAGCCAAGTCATCCCATGATCGGATCCTTTCTCTGCCTAGCTGATTATACCACCGGAGGGCTGACCCTATCAAGCTTTCTTGAAAGCAGTGTATCAGCAACTTGTCTTCGTCTTCATAACCGGTCATTTTCCGACAAAACATGATGAGATGCGCCTTCGGGCACCTTGTTCCATCGTATTTCTCAAAATCTGGTGCTTTAAATTTTGGGGGCAAGACCAGACCAGGAACCAAACTGAGCTTTTTGACGCTCATTGCGGAAGAGGCTCTAGTTCCCTCTACTACCCTGAGTCTTTCTTCCAGATCTTTAAACTTGGCTTGAGCACCCTGATCCTTCATTCTTAACTTAGCTAGTTCCACAGGATCATCCAAATCTGGGACAATAGGGTCAGCTGGGTTAGTTCCGTGACTTGATGCAAATATTCCTTGCCCTGGATGGGTAGGTGGGAGTACAGGTGGGTATTCTAGGCCTGTAAATTCATGGGGTGGAGTAAACCCTGGAGGATGGCCTTCGCTTTCTTTCCCGGTACTAGTTGTAGGGTCTATTCCTTTGTTTGTTATCCCATTCATTATTTGAGTCATTTGGGCCACCATATCCTTTTGAGCCTTTTCCATCTGGTCTTTCAATTCCTGCTGAAACTTCTTCATTTGGTCTTCCATGTCCTTCTGGAATTGTTCGTATCTTTGGTCCATTGCTCTAGCCTTACGACGAGTGTTGCAGTAATGTATGATAGGTTGATCCTCGTCGGTTTCCAGGGTAACTTCTGTCACGTTTTTAACCAATTAGGCTCTTTTTGATGCAACTGGCGTGATATATGCGAATGGATGAAATGCAATGCAAATGCGTGAAATGAATGCAAAAGGCGCCGATTCTCATTCAATTTCCTATAGAAAGCTTATTTAAGAAACAAAATCCTTTACATAAAATAGAGTCACATATGCGACCTAGCCCTTATGCCCAGGATTTTTAACTTTCTCAAAGAGCAAGGCTAACTCTCGACCCCGGTCTGACTTTGATTCATACATTACACTTAATACATCAGCTTGGACCGCTAAGGATTGTAGATGTTCAGCTACTTCTCGTATCTGTGTTACAGCTTTGCCCCTGACATAATCCCTCTCTTTGACCTGATTTTGAGATCGTCAAATCCAGAACTTACTACCTTGCAGTGTCATTTCGAGCTCTACCACATTCCCTTTTAATTCTTCGATCTGGTTTAGGCTTGATTTTAGCTTCACCGTAGAGTCATGTCTTTGGTCAAACGTCTTCTCTTGTTCTATTAATCGAGCTTTCAGTGTCTCTTTCTCCCTTTGGCTCTCATTTGCAATCTTCCTCAAAGCATCCCTTTGTGTTGGGACCTCTTGGATTCTGTGTTATACTGATGCGAGTAAAGTCTCCAACTCCGATGTATATTCCTTGGCTAGACCATCTCCTTTCTCGAGTTATATCTTCTCTGACCCTATACGCACGGACACATTATTCTCTATTTTATCAAGGAATCCGTCCCCCATAACAAGCTTCTATCTTAGTAACCAAACGAAGATCGACACCTTTTAATGTGAAAATGCATGCAATGCAATCAAAACAAGAGAAAACATGCTAATGCAAAAAGGGGATAAGCAAACACAAAACGTTAGTGCAAGAGAAATAAGCAAACATAAAACACCTATTGGGGTGACTACTAGGGGTTCAACATGGCTCTATCTAGGGTAGGCTCCTAAGTCTCTCTACATGTGGTTTGGTTCTAAAGTATGGGTACCTGAACCAGCAGATTCCTCGATCCTCACCCATTATAGGCTTATATGGACCGAGTTCAGTTCAGGGGAATACATTTCCCTATAGCTGCACGGAGATAAAAATCTCACGAAGACATAGGTACGGATGTATCCCGGAAGCAGTCCACTATCTTGCACGGAGGTAAAAACCTCACGAAAGAGTAGCTTCTTACTCCCACTTAAAGGTGTGACCGTGATGGTCATGCAATGCAATGCCAAAGTATTTCACGAGACTCGACGCTATAGCACAAACAAATGTATCAAGGAGAAACATGATTTTTATTTCAAAACAATTTTCCAAATTTTCAATCAAAGGGACAAAAATCAATCAATTTACGGCCTGACTCTCGATGGTCCCCAGCGAAGTCGCCAAGCTGTCGTAACCATTTTTTAACAAAACGGAAATCGAACTTGGGTTTTGAAAATGAGTAAAACGGGAGTCGCCACCGACCTTTTACTAGGTGTGATCGGATCACCTTTGTTTTAATAAAACATTTGATTTATTAAAACGGGGTTTTTGGTCTACGAATATTCGAGAAAACAGGTTCGGGAGTCGGTTACGTGCGAGGAAGGATTAGCACCCTCGCAACACCCAAAAATCGGTACCAAATTGATTAATTGATGCCCCAATGTCGAAAGTTTAAAAATTTAGAAACGAATTTAGAAGTTTGGGTCTTTTTGGAAATGTTTGAGTTTTCTTTAGAACCGAAGATTAAGATTTCCTTGCTTCGAAGGGACCAAATATCACATCCAATACATAGGACACGACAATTCCAATCCTCAAATCCAAGGTCGTCTTTTGATCCCTAAGACTTATTTATTAAGATAACAAAAGGTTATTCGATTATTTGGTCAAGCAAGAGAACCGAGACCCAACACATAGGGCACGGTCCCTCGAATATCCAAACACGGAACATTGCCTCGTTTTTGAAAATTTTGTTTTTAGGGTAAAATTGATAAAAATATGTTTTAAAGAAACGTGATTTGAAAATGGGAATAGGGTCATGATGATACAACACAAATTATGTGCAAAACAATAACATAAGTATAATAGTAGTAATAATAATAATGGTAATAATAAAAATATATATACAGTATATTAATATACATATAATACTGATAATAATGATCTAATAATAATATCACAATAAAGACGATAACATAGTAATAATAGTAAGAATAATATATAAAAAATAATAATAATAATAATAATAGAAATGTAATAAATATAAAAATAGGAGTGGAAAAATACAAAAATGAAGTAATTACATAAATGAGAATTAGAGTATATACAAAATGATGTAGATATAAAATAGATAAATAAGAGTCAAATAGATGATAATAATATTAGAATAAGAAAATATACATATTATAATAATAGTGATAATAATAAAAAATATAAACTATATACAACCAATATAAATATGATAGTAACAATGATGTAATAATAATAATAATAATGATAATAACAATAATAATAATAATAATAATAATAATAAAGGATCAAATTGCACTAAAAAAGGGGAATTTAGGGTTAATTCGGAATAAAACGAGAGGAAAAGGACTTATTTGAAGTGCGCATAAAAGATAGGGGACTGAATCAGAAAATAAACTATCCATCGAAATGCACTATATGAGTGGGGACTCGATTGAAAATAAAATAAAACTTCGGGGCTAATCTTAAAGAAACAAAAAATCTGATTGAAATTGTATAAAAAAGCGGAGGGGCTAAATGCGCAATTAGCCCCTCCCACAAAAACACGCGGATCTAACCCCTTGCGGGTCGGGTCGAGTCGGGTCTCCCCAAAACGACGCCGTTTTGGCGCCAGGGGAGACCCTTAAACGGCGCCGTTTTATCCGATTGGGTTAAAACCCTAATCTGCTCTCTCTCTTTTTTTTTTTCACTCTCTGTTTCCCTAAAAAAAAGTATTCCCTCTCTCTCTCTCCCTTATGCCCGATGGTCGGGCTCCCTTGGCCGATTGGCCTTCCGTCGGTTCGTCCACCGCCGATGGTGGTTAGTCTTATGGATCGAGGGGTTTTGCAACCCCTCTCCAAGCGAGTCCATAGAAAGGACTCTTTATGCCCGCAGATTAAAAGCGAAAGCGGCCTCCCTCCTTGTGCCCGATTCCGACCCCGGAGAGGAGCCTCCGGCCATGGACCATAGAGCGACGACAAGGTCACAGGATAACCTCGGTGAACCCTCTTCCTCTTGTTTTTTTTAGTTATTATTCGTAAAAGATTTTAAAGAGATAGAACAAAAATAAAATAAAATAATCGAAATCAGTAAAAAACAACAAGAAACGAAATGGAATCCACCTTAAAATCTTTTGTTTTTGATTTCTGATCGTTCGTTTCCTTTTTTTCCTTTTTTGATTGATTTCGAATGCCAATGAAAATGAAAAAAAGGGTCCCCCTTTTACACTGTTATTCTATCGGCTTTATAGCCGTTTTACACTATTTTTTATTGCTTTTGTTTTCTTCTGCTCTTGGTGCTTGCTGTTGTGGTTTCGTCTTTTTCTGCAGGTGGAATGGTTGTGGGACTCGGTGGCCGACAACAGCCAGTGGTCTGGTGGCTGTGGAGTTGCGGCGCTGGTGGCTAGGGTTCCAAAACCCTAGTCTTTCAATTTTTTTCTTTTTTGTGTTTTGGGCCTGGTGTGATCTGTTTGTAATGGGCCCGGGGTTAATGACCCGGGCCAAAATTGGTGATTACAAAACTAATTCTAAATTAATAAACATCCAAACATAAAAATGAAGGTAAATTAACTTGCTAATTGATAACTAAGCTATTACAACTATTTCAATTGAAATGTTTACTACTCTTAATTTATATTACTCTCTCGATCACGTCCTAATTAAAAGTTATCACCTAAGCTCTTCTTTCGGACTCGCTTAGGTATACGATTCTCTTTTCGATCTCACCCCTCGGCACGGTTATACCAAACTATTACACAACAAACTTTCTTCTCGATCTTATTTGTCTAAATGTTCTACTAGAGTTGTCAATTCTAATATATTGAGCAATTTAGAATAATCGAATAAAACAACCAATCAAATATAAATAAAAGCTTAATCAAACAATTAAATAATTAATCAACCAATGAAAATAATATTAGCGCATGATTCATTTCAAGTTCTCGTACAAACAATTGACAAATGAAATATATGATGGTCAAGCTAAGGAGAAGTGTTGATTTATATACAACCTACATAATTTTGTTTAAATGTCAAAAACTATCAAAGACACAAAATAAAATGAACTCAAAAACACACTTAAACTAATCAAACACCTAAAAACATAAGTTGACACTAAAATGACTCAATTCCATTTAATACATGCTAAAAATGTGTGTGAAAGAATAACAAATGTGCATATCAAATTAGGGTGCATCAATTATATATGAAACTTCATCATTCTAATCCAACAATTTTTCTTCTTTCAAAAATGAGATTTTCTCAACTAGAAAAATGTCATTCAGTAACAAGAAATTCATCCATATACATTCTATGACAAAAAGCATATAAATATAATGTTCATCGTCACATTATATTAAATTCTTGGAGTTTTTTTACATTTGTTGGAACATTTATTCTGTGACAAAAAGCATATAAATGTAACGTTCATCGTCACATTATATTAAATTTTTGGAGTTTTTTTTACATTAATTGGAACATTTGATTGCTCCATATCTTGTTCGAACGAACTTTGGAACCTGCTATTACCTACCTCTGTTCTATGAGCTGTTTGAATGGGTTACTGGTTAAGGTCTTGCTCCAGTCAAACAATTGTTTCGGCATCTTTGACAAAACGTGATCATGAGCGATATCAGTCGGTTATTTGGATATGTGAAGCTTTGTGTTTTTTTTCTATCTTAGTGATCAAATGGATGATGGTTGACCATGAGCTAGTATAATTGGATATGGATTGTTGCTCAACCCCCATTGATTATTAGTTAATTTGGAGGATTGCTTTAGAAGACTTATCGACTGTTTCAAAGGGCTTATCAAGATATTATTCCTTGCTGATTACTCTTATTTATAGTTGGTGAAGTACCATGGTGAAGGGCGACTTGTATGCTAGAAGATTGGATCAATCTGTGAGAAGCATTTGTTTATTTATTTCTAGCTTTTCTTTAGATCTATTATGTTGAGTTATACTTGTGTTGCATTGAGCTGGTATAATTGTGGATAGGTGATATTGAAAGTGTAATAGTTTGTAATCCGACAGTCTGTTGGGGCTGCGTAAATCCTGTTCGTTAAAGGAGTTTTTTGGGCTCTATCCAGAAAGGTCAGTTGATTAGATTTATCAAATAATATAACACTCTGGGTAAAGCTCTGCAGATGTAGGACTGTTGTGTTTGAACTGCGTTAACAAAGTTTGGTTGTTGACATTTCTTTCTCCCTAGTGCCCCTGTTTTCTTTGTGTTCATCATTCTTGTTCTATTCTACGTTTTTAACTTCTTTTAAAATGGTTGACTATTCCACTCTTGTTTACTCATACTTTTTCATTTGATATTAGAGCTTGGTTTCATAAGGTGTTTGAAGATGATTTGGTGAAATATTTACAGATATGGAACCAATGAAAGAAGGAAGTTCGATGTCGCCTGCTCTACTTTTGGTAGGTTCATCAAGTTACACCTACTGGAAAGTCTGTATGAAAACGTTTATCATGTCAGTTGATGCTGTTGCTTGGGAGGCCGTTGAAAAAAATTGCACTCAACGAACTGTTACTAGCACCGATAGAACTATACAACCAAAAGGAAAGACACAATATACTATTGAAGAAAGGAGAGTGACATTTGGAAATTCTAAGGCGTTAAATGTTATTTCCAATGGTGTCAATATAGAACAATTCTTTAAAATCAACATGAGGGAAATACTGCCATAAGGATGTCAAAATTATAGATTCTGACCACCAAGTTTGAGAATTTGAATATGAATGAGGAAGAAACAATTTCTAAAATCTATGCTTGTATATGTGATATCTCAAATCTTTTGCCTTAGCGAACAGTTCTCCGAGGTAATTTGTGTGGAAGGTTCTATGGTCGTTGCTAGAATGGTTCGTTGTCAATTGGATATTTAATGGTGTAACACCCCCTACCAGTATTCGTTGTCAGAATAAGGTACGAGGCATTACCAGAATTTACGAATTTTTTTTTAAAAATCGAGACCATTCTAATTCAACATATTTTCAAAATAATTCATGCATATTTATAAGATAACTTTAACACATAGGCCATACCAATGGCTGACCTTACATTCATTTCATATTAACATCTATTTTATTAGCTTATACATGCCATTGATTTCTAAAATAAAGTTTCTTAAAATACCGAAATCTTGGGGTTGATAGTGTGATATGTCTCTGACTGAAACCGACCTCCGAGCTCTCAACACTACAAAACAGGGAAAAAGGAAATAGGGTAAGCACTTTGTGCTTAGTAAGCCCATGTAACAAGAATTATACTTACCTAATATTTACAATACAAGCGATAAACATTCATATACCCATTCAATGCATTATTACCCTAACATTTACAAACTCAACATTCAAGTCAGTCCAATAATTTCCACATATCAATAATATATATTATGATTGATGAGCTCATCAATACCATAATTTCCATATATTTTTTTTTTATATTTATCCCATTGAATTACTCGGAATTTCGATGGATTTTTAGAGGTACACTTTAGTGTACAAATTCGGGTCCGTCAATTCATATTCATGTGCGCACATTTTCATTTCAGAGAGCACACTCCCGCAAACCTCATCTTTACAGCGGGATTACCAGTCCAGGCTAAATCCCCTGTAATATAAACTCATAGAGTATTGTCGGGATTACCAGTCCAGGCTAAATCCCCTGCAACGACAATTACTCTAATGAGCTTGGATCTGAATTACCAGTCCAGGCTAAATTCAGACCCTAATTCGGATTACCCGTCCGGGCTAAATCCATTTTCCACATATTCTTCGGGAGGGCTATATCAGGATAGGATCACCCGTCCGGGCTAGATCCTTTTTACCGCCAATTCCTTTTTCAGATATCCATCGAATTCCTTTCATTCAACCAGGATTTCTTCCCCTTTTTATCAAATGTATCAATATTCCATCAATTTTCATACAATGAACATTCAAATTATATTCACATCAATAACATACATTTCAAGCATTTAAGAATACAATTCAAGTTACACGAACTTACCTCGATACTTGTTCGTACACAAAATCTACTAATCCGAGACTTTTTCCTTTCCTCGATCTAGCTTCGTATTTGAGTTTTCCGAATCTAAATAAATAAATTCAATCATCAATTCAATACATTTCATATTCACATGTAGCATTTTCTATAATTCTATTATTATTTTTAGTTCATTCAAAACTGTCTACTTGAGTCATAGTCACTAAATTATTTATTTCTCAAGATACATAACTCCAAATGAAGAACCGTTAATTTTCCCTGAAACTAGACTCACATTTATTTATACCATAAAATTTTTAGAATTTTTGGTTTATCCAATAAGTACAGTTTATTCTTTAAAGTTACCCCTGTTCTGCTGGTTGACAGTTCTGACCCTTCTTCACTAAAAATTAATTATCTCTTCATACAGGATTCGGATGATGTTCCCGTTTATTTCTATTGAAAATAGACTCGTTCAGGATTCTAAAAATATAAATTTAAGCCCCTAATTATTTTTCTTAAATTTTTTATGATTTTCTAAACTCAAAACAAGGGAACCCGAATTCATTCTGAACCAGTCTTACAAAAATCTAAATATCTCAAAATACATAATTTCTTTTCTTTCCTTGTTTCTTTCATATGAGAATAGACTCAATAAGATTTAATTTCATATCTCACTCAACTTCTAATTCCACTTCTACGATTTTTGGTGAATTTTCAAACTTACTTTACTGCTGCTGTCCCAAAACTGTTTTCTTATAGCTTGTTTTACAATTAAGTCCTTTATCCAATTCTAACTTCAAATTCTTTCAATTAAACCACTAATTCATCATTTTATTCATCATATGCTGTATTCAAAAACTCTAAAACTTCAAAAACTTCAACTTAAATTCATCAAAACTTTGTTTTAAAACATATAAAGCATCAAAATTAAAAGAAAAGGACTAAATTAACTTACCAAATTAAACTCCAAGCTTCAAACTTTAATTTTCCCTTTTCTTCTCTCTTTTCTCTTTTTCTTTCTTTCCTTCACGTTTGCTCTCTGTTCTTCTTTTCTTTTGTTTTATGCTTTTGTTTCTTTTAGTTTGTTTATATATATATATATATATATATATAATATAATATATATATATAAATAATAATATACTTAAAAAAATCTCAGATTTTCATCAATACACCGCCTCAACTTTACAAAATGGCATTATTGCCATTTTGGTTCTTCATAATTTCTTTTAATCTATAATTTAACTTTTACTTTCATTTCAATTTAGTCCTTTTCATTTAATTTCCTACCCAAACGTTAAAATTTTCTAACGAAAATTTAATACCACATTACTAACATTTTATAAATATTTATAAAAATATTTCCTATCATATAAATATTCATGCAAATATATTGAAATAAATTTCTATTTAAATCAGATTTATGGTTGCGAAACCATTATTCCGATAATCTTGAATTTAGGCCATTACAAATGGTGAGTTCGGTATTTTTATAGGGCCAAATTTTAGGAATATGCTATTTAAAAAAAACTAGGGTTTTGGGCTGATTTTTGTTATATTTAAGGAAATATACCGATTTCGGAGAGAGAAATAAAAAATTTGTCATGTTGGATGCATTTTCAGTTGAAAGCGCATGCGCTTTTTGACTTTTTTTTAACACATCAGTTCCTTTGGTTAGATGGTTAAATGTTAATAGTTTTGTCTTTAATTCTCGAGTTTCGAGTTTAATTCCTCTCCTACTCGTATTTGTATTTTTTTTTATTTCATGTTGTTTCAAGCTTTATTATTATTTTTAATTAATGTTCTTAATATATCAGCTCATTTGATTAAATAGTTAGATAATAGTATTTTCATTCTTGAGTCCAAGATTAATTCCTCTTCTAAACACATTTGTATTTTTTATTTCATGTTATTCCAAACTTTTTTTATATTTTTAATTAATAAATATATTATTTTAATTTTTTATTTTTAATTCATATTTTTAATTAATAAGTCTATTATTTATAAAATTAAATAATAAATGAAGCAAGATATTACGGGCAAAATACCCAAAAATACCTAAAAAATAATTTAATTACGAAAAAAGGCCAGTTTAAAAAATATTTACGAAAAAGGGCCGTTTCCCCCCAAAACGTGTCCACGTCAGCGCATTTTGTGGGGATGCAACAGGAAAGCGCTCCCTTGGGAGCGCTTTTGCCACATCAGCACAAAGTGAGCTGACAAGGACGCGCTTTGCTGATGTGACAAAAACGCTCCCCCATAGACGCGTTTTAGCCCATGTTTTTTTTTAAAAAAAAACTATTCTTGAATTTTTTAAAAATTTACGAGAATAAACCTTTATAAAGGCTCAAAGTGACAACACTATTTTTTTAAGGTGTCATCAATTAATAAGGAAATATAACTTACAAAGGAAATCTTTATATAGACCCAAAGTCCCGTTTCCCTTGTTTTCTTAAGTAAAGTGGGATATAAGATATGTGTATATATAGACTCATGGATAGTTTTGCAGCTTGTTCCTAAACAATGTGGGATTCCTTCCTCTTTTAACTAACAACATGAGATGACATGCTACACTATATTTGATTTTTTTTTTTTTACAAAACAATTTCTCTTTTTTCTATATTTGTTAACATTTTCTTATATTATAAAAAACAAGAAACAAAACAACTCAAATATATTTTTTGCAAATCCCTTGAGTTTTTTAGGTGCTTATATTATTTTATCATGTGATGTAGTCTGATCTTATTTGATCTTATTCTAAAATTTTCCTTTCTATTTCTCTAATAACAATATAAGTATGAAAAAAGAAAACAAAATTTGGACAAAAAATAATGAAATTACTTGCTGCCAATGATGTTTCATGCATGCAATACATATCGAATCACACCATCATCACCACTTAGCTTTCATTGATGTTTAGTGATGAAGAATTTCGAATGCAACGTACTCCCACATTTTATAGATGCTCCGTACATATCTTACGATGAGATTCAAAAATAAGTAAAAAGAAATTCATCACATTTTAATGATCTTTTTCTGTTCTTTTAAAGTTTTTTAACTTAAATATAACCTAAAATATGGACACTATTAAATAATAAATTAACAAATGAAATTTACTTTAATGGGCATGTTGAGGATTAAACACAAATTTTTTTATTTTGTATCACACAATCACTCAATTTACTTTAAAATTTTTTAACATGTATATTATTTACAATGAATTTTAATTTTTAAGTACAGTATTTATAATCAATTCACAAAAATAAAATTATTACTGACAAACTCTATAATCTATTAATGAACTGAATCGTTAATGAAAATAAATAACTTTGAAATTTTTTTACTGTGATGACATGATATAAATTCTATCATCATGTGTGGATGTAAGTTCTATTAATATATAATAAAGTAAATATGTAAATGTTACAATGTTAGTTGCATGCAATGGTTCTGTCAATTGGTTGCTTTAGAATCCATCTCTAAAACGTTGCGTTGCACCCCTTTGTCCTTTCTTCCTTGGAACCATAAACACTGCCAAATTTAGTTGATCTTCATAATTGTATTTTTTTCATTTTGGTTCCTTCATGTTAAAGTTAGTAAAAATAAAAAAAATGACAAAAATAAAAGTTGAACCGATTTAATAAAAAAATAGGACAAAAAATATATTTTTTGCAAATCCCTTGAGTTTTTGGGGTGCTTATATTATTTTATCATGTGATGTAGTCTGCTCTTATTTGATTTGGAAAAAATATATTTGAGTTGTTTTGTTTCTTGTTTTTTATAATATAATAAAATGTTAACAAAACATAAAAAAAGAGAAATTGTTTTGTAAAAAAAAATCAAATATAGTGTAGCATGCCATCTCATGTTGTTAGTTAAAAGAGAAAGAAATTCCACATTGTTTAGGAACAAGCTGCAAAACTATTCATGAATCTATATATACACATATCCCATATCCCACTTTGCTCAAGAAAATAAGGAAAATGAGACTGTGGGTCTATATAAAAATTTCCTTTGTAAGTTATATTTCCTTATTAATTGATGACACTCTAAAAAAATGGTATTGTCACTTTGAGTCTTTATAAAGGTTTATTCTCGTAAATTTTTAAAAAATTTGAGAATAGTTTTAAAAAAAAAACACGGGCTAAAACACGTCTATGGAGGAGCGTTTTTGCCACATCAGCAAAGCGTGTCCTCGTCAGCGCCCTTTGTGCTGATGTGGCAAAAGCGCTCCCCCAAGGGAGCGTTTTCCTGTTGCATCCCCACAAAACGCGTTTAATGTGGACACGTTTTGAGGAGAAATAGCTCTTTTCTGTAAATATTTTTAAAATTAGCCATTTTCCGTAATTAAATTATTTTTTAAGTATTTTTAGGTATTTTTCCCGTACCAAAGAAATATCAGCATCAAAACAAAAAAGCTTAACTGTTATTTACCGTAAAAAAGAAGATTCATAAGAACAGAAAAACCAAAAAGTGAAAACAACAATGATGCAAGACCACGTGTCCATCTTAATCACCGATGGTGAATTATCATTAAAAGCAGGTGAGTTATCTCTGTAAGAAAGAAAGCCACCAATTCGGTGATTCTCAAGCTTGGTACTATGAAATTGGAAACGATGTTGTGGCGGGTAATCCCGATCTCGGTCCTCCTCATCCTCGTGAACACCAGAAGAAGACGCCCCCGCCATCGCACCAAAATCCTCCCTGTACGACGAAGACGAAGCGGCAGAGGTGGAGGTTGGACTCCAGTTTGGCTCATGCATTCTAGATTGAAGAAATTTGAAAAAAGAAATGGTAGTTGAAAATTGAAAGAAAATAATAATAAAAAAATTTAACGCAACAAACCATCTAAATGACTACAGTTTAACCTTTAAAAATATCAAAAGAAAATAAAATCTCGACAGATGTCTATTAAATCTTAGCTCGATTGATATAGTATTATTGTAATTTGAATACGTTAAGGCACATTATCCTTATATTTGAGAAAAAACTATGGATAATTCTAAACATTGTATAAAAAAATATGATAACAAAAATTAATGTTTTTCTTTTAAAGGCTGAGATCATTTCTTGCTCTAATCTAACTGGATTGTTTTTTTTTTTCTTTTAAAATCTGAGATAATAATCTTCCTCTAATCTAACGGACCCATAAGATATCCTAAATAAGAGTGGTCCAAAGTGACGAAATGAAAATGAGGCAGACAAGTATAGAGTTGAAAGCGAAATGGAATAGTGAGGCAAATTTCATGCTAATATGAACACGTATTATTGCTAGGCTAAAAAATGTACTACAAAAACATATAAAGTGAAAATTTAAAAAAAAAATGGAACTTTTGATTTTCTTCCTTTCGGTAAATTGACCAAAAACACCAATAAGCTATTTCTTGTAAAAGGAAAAAAGAAAAAAAAAGAAAGAAAAATCTCCTAAAGATGCAAGTTTCTAGCATCTTTCAACCGCAATCAAAATAGTCCCCCCATCAATCCTTCCAAACCTATAGAATATTCTCAGTTATAGACGGGTAGGACACAATTATTGCATTATCTGGAAGCCATCAAACCAAAACCCACCCCCCAACTCATCAGCTTTCTTTCAAACAGGAGCCCAATGAAAAGCCTAAACATCTGCCATAAAAAAATTAAAGAAGAAAAAAAAGGGAACATATTTGGATTTACTATGTAGGGACAGAGAAAGTCAAGCTTCCGATTCGGAGTCAGAGGAGCTCACTTCAGAAGAAGCTCCATCCAAATTAGTTGCAAAAGATTGAGCCAGCTTTGGCTGCATGCCACGGCACAGTTTCAGAGTTGGCCTCAGTTTCATGTACTGCAATGCCAAATGAATACACAGAATAAGTAAAATCATATGCAAAAAATTCTCATAAGAATTCTTATTTTCACATCGTTTGTACTGCAATGCCAAATGAATACACAGAATAAGTAAAATCATATGCAAAAAATTCTCATAAGAATTCTTATTTTCCCATCATTTTGTAAATTAAATGTTCTCCTTCTAGACAATGAGAAAGAGATACTGAATAACTAAGGAAAAAGCACAAGAACACCAAACCTCTATACTTGTCCAATGGCTATCAAGAACACATTTTTTTAAATGTTTAGCATCCAACAGTTCATTATAAACACTAATACTAGAAATTAAGTCATAGAATAACATCAATGAGAAGTGGAAACTTACGAAATAAATCTGTTACATTAGTAAAGGGAAACTACAGAGAGAATGAGATAAAGAAAAAAATGTAGCTTACCTCCTGGTAAAAAGCATTGATCTCCTCTTCTGTAAGGCCTTCATCATCACCAGAGTTTTCATCCCAGCCAAGAGAACGAAGAAATGCTGCCTCTTCTTCATCTGGATAAACCATATCAATGGAGCTCATATTCTTTTCACCATCATTAGCAAATTTTTTAGCCTCCTGACATGTGTCACCATTGCTAGTAGCAGCAGTACCATTCTCATTAGCATGAGCAGCTGACGAGCCAGTGACTACTTCCTTCGTAACTTCAGATTTCTCTGTGGTGGCGGATGAAATATGAGGGAGTGAATCTGAGTGGTCTGCAGAAGTTTTTGTCGAGGTCTTCTTCTTCAGTAGATTGAAAAAATCATTTCGGCTCTGGGTTTGGGCCAAAGAAGGTTTCTTTTCCACAGTGAACCCAGCTACTGGATTCAAGGCAGCAACCTTACGTTCCACAGAAGAAAGCTTGGGGTTGTTCGAATTTCTTGCAGGACCACCAGCATGTTGGCTAATTGCAACTCTGCTGTTAGCACTTGCTGTTGGACTAGCAACATCTTTTTGAGTAGGGGATGAAACGCCATTCTCCCATCCTGGTTTGAGAACCAAAAGCTTCCCAGATGTCTTTGGCGCATCAGGCTTGACATGTCCACTATGAGGAGATTGATTACTGTGATGAATCAAAGAAGGTTGCTGCTGAACACTCTTGACAGCTGCATTTATCTCACTTATTCTCGCAGCAGGTTTGCCTTTTGATTTATCCACTGAATTGAGAACCTGGAACAAAAAGTTGACTTATTACGAGGAACGAACTTTCTAAGTACTTAATAAATGGTTATTTATCCACGCAGTAGACAGGTAATAAACAGATAGAGCAACTTCCGAAACATTTCATGAGCAGATAGCAAATTAGCTAACTCCAGTTTATCTTGGCATTTGAAAATCTCATAAAAATGTGCAAGATTAATTATAATTTGATCAGAACTATACATGAGGAAAGTCGCATGATAAAGAGAAGTCCTCAGGAACTTAAAACCCAATAAAGAAATGCAGGGTGGAAAGAGAAAGAAGAAATAACCATGAGCCTTTTTAATTTCTTCTGTCAAAAAAATAGTTAGTAGACTCCTTGAAAGTTTTCTAGTTCATCAGTTGACTCTATGTATTTGATGATACTGAAAAAACATATGCTTGAGACCTAATGAATTTCTTTCCAAATATCATTCTTGTCTCTCAATTATGATTGAGGAAGATGATCAACGGTCTTAGCATGCTATAAAGACATAACTAATGTAATTCATATCTAAACTAAATTTAAAATTAGCAACCTAAGGCAACATCATATATCAGCAATACATTGTGACCTTCAAGATTATACATAATCATAAATGCCGAATAAGATTATCACCAACTGTAGCTTTAAGAAATTCAGAGCACAACGGAACTAAATCAACTAACTTTTTATATCAGATAAAACAAGAAAATTGTCTGAATAGTACTCTTCATAAAAGAAGTTGAAACGTATAAAAAAGGCTAGCGAGGGAGGGAGAACAACAACTAAAAGAACAGCGGTGGAGGAGGCTTACCGAGCACTTAGGCATAGAAGGTGTCACTGGTATTAGCTGCTTTGATTGCTTAATAGCCAGTTCCTCACGTCTTTGAGTCTTGACAGATAACTGTATGAAATTAAAAAAAAACTTGTAATTAGTTCACATAAGTAATATATTAAGAACTTAGTGACTAAACCAGTTACCTGAGGAGCAGCTTGGGATCGGGAAGGAGCTAGCACTAGTGCTTCAGCCATATTAAGGCCTGATGTGCCTGTTGAAGTCCCAGAACTTGAGGGGGAAACAGTTAGGGGGGCAGCCAAGGAACCTGTGTTACTACTTCCAACCGTGCTGGGAGCTTCTGCCAAAGCTGAGGTCCACCCTTCTCCACTGATAAGTGCTGAACTACTCACGGGCAAATTTTGAGAAGCTGAGCTCAAACCAGGAGACGACACCCTAGTTATCTCAGGCACCACCTGCCTATCTTCAGTTCCAAGTGAGGGAAAATCTTTCTCAAACACAGCCTTGTGGATGCTACTCCCAAGGGTAACCCCAGATAACAGACCATTGCCATTGTTGTGGTTACAGTTAATACTGTCTCTCACATCCACACCCATCGTTCGAGGCAAAGACTCACCCGGTTTCCTAGAGAACATAGAATGAGAACGATGCAATGTATCTATCTCACCCCTACCACTTAAGATACTTTCTAAAGCATCAGAAGAAGCTCGGTCCCTATGGTCCCCAAAGTTTGACCTTGCTTTATCCCTTTCTCGATCCCTATCACGGTGACTCCTACTAAAGCTACTGTAAGCATGCTTTGCAGAACCATTACTAGAACTCCTCCGTGAATTCAATGAAAATGTCCGATCCAAAAATGTTGGTCGATGGGAATCAAAATCACTTATATTCCTCGAGTTTCTATGTCTCCCATGATGCACCAGAGAAGAATCTAATATAACAATTAAGTGTACGGTTATTATATATTCATGAACATTCCTACAATGACAACTATAAGAAAATAGTATGATTCAATGAGAAACACAATGGGCATAAAAAGTATGCATACAGAACATATCTCTAACAATATACAAATAAGCAGTAACACTGTAATTAAGTATAAATAAAATGAGAAATGCAATAGGCATTTAAAAGTTGGTGAAAAGGTACCTGAGTGAGAAGAAGAGGAAGCAAAGTTGTGGGCCGAATTGCCACCACCAGTAACAGTGCCATTACTTCTCAACCATTCTGGAACTAATGCTGGCTCACTTCTTTCCATAAGGGATAGTGAATATGACCATCAGAAAACAAAATGAAATAAAAAAAGAACCCACTTCTTCAACGTTCTTCAAACCCTAACCCACCAAATTGATTTTCTTTACACACAAAACTCTCAACTCTTAACCCTATTCCCGGTCAATTAAACCCAGCAAAATCAGGGTTTCTAAATTTAACAGGTCATTCACCAAATGGTAAAGAAGGAATTGTTTGATCAAATAAAACAAAATTTTAAAACAATGGCAATGGCAATAAGAAGGCCTTATAATTAACACTCTCTGCCTACCCTTCCATCTTCTATTGGATGATAGATTTGCAGATTACTGATTTTCCAATCTGAAACGACCCTCGTATTTCCCAATAAAATAACAGAAAAATTCCAGTCCCTTTTTCTAAAATCAACAGCTTGGGCAAAAACGAAGGAAAAACAACTTTCCAAAATAACAGTTAAAGCCCACAAACCAGTTAAATTTGGGAAAATAATACTAAAAACCAATA
Organism: Gossypium australe; assembly: GCA_005393395.2. Classification (NCBI taxonomy): domain Eukaryota; kingdom Viridiplantae; phylum Streptophyta; class Magnoliopsida; order Malvales; family Malvaceae; genus Gossypium; species Gossypium australe. Next base: position 138,321,881 of record CM016619.1, on the reverse strand, counting down.
AATTGGGGATAAAATTAAAAACCCTAGATTGAATTTTGATTATAACTTCCCAACTGCAAGAAATTGAACCCGAAGGGGCAACGAGAAAAATTGGGGGAAAATTCTAACAAATGAGAAGAGGGCAGATGAAAGAAAAAAGAACAAAGAAAAAAGGAAGAGTACTAAACCTAACCGCCGCTACGATTCCAAGCTACCGCCTGAAAACGTAACCGTTTTATCAAAATAACCGTCTCCCAATCCAAACAATGCGTTTCTTTTTTTCCGGGAAAAAAAGGGGAATAATTACGACAAAAAAAAACACAAGATAGAAAACGAGAGAAAAAGTTCAGTGAAAGAAGGGACGAAAAAGAAGAAGAAAACCCACGACGAAAGTGAAAGCGAGAGACCAAAGAGAGGAAGAAATAAAGATTGGTAAAGGAAAATTTTAATAAAATGTCAAATTTTTAGGGTTTTGTTTTTAAGTTTTGTTTGGAGATAGAGAGAAGAGAGAAAGCTTTTGAATACCCTTTTCTGTTGATATACTGCAGAATGAAAGAACAGCCATTTGTAACAAATTAAACAAAATATATTTTTTTTTAATTTTATTTTTGGTGTTTTAAATAAACCAAAACTCTGTTTTTATAATTAAATAATAATTTATTTAATATCATAAAACAATTTATTTATACAGTTTTGTTTCTCTTGCTTTTTTCTTTCTAGGTAATGCGTAGATGGCTCTTTTGTTCATAAAACTACTACTATTATCTCCAACTCTATCTCTATCTTAACTTAAATCCTTTCATTAATCATAAATTAACTATTATTATTTAAATTAAACAGCCCATGCATTTAAAATATTTGATGCATTGGGCTCTTTCATTTAAAAATAATAACATGATTTATATTAAAACTTTGATAAATAAATTAATTATATTAAGATAATTATTAATAATTAGTTTTTTTACTAAATTATAATAGTTTTATATATTATATTGAAATGGTTAGGGAAAAATTATTTCTCTTTTATATTTTTATAAGATTATCTCAACATCAATTAGCGTCGAGTTCAATTTTGATTTTATGTCATTAATCTTTTGACATAAGTGAAATCGAAAGATTCATTATGTGACAATTACTAATCTGTTGCATCAAATGAGTTGAGTTTATTGTATTATTTTATCATGTATTAGACCTTAAATCTTATTCATGATAAATGTAAACTTGATGATGGTTGGTGTTAAAATCTTATTGGTAAACTCAACAATTGTAGGTGTCAAGTGTAGTTCTATTATAAATATAAGTCGACTTCAATCGTTAAGGATTTAAATTTTATCATGCCTACAAGTAGTCATTCACCTTGAACTTGAATTCGATCATTGTCTTCTTAACCTACAAGGATTTAATACTTTAGTATTTTTTTTTTTTAATTTTAAGTGTCGTGTATATTATTTACTTTTAGGGCATTTATTTGTGGAAAATCGTCTTAGTAATAGATATGTTTGTGTACATTGTAGGTTGAAGAAATGAACCTTTGCCCTCAAATTAACTTAGGGTATCTGATTCCGAACAAACAAAACTCTTGACTTAGGGACCATTTATTAATAGCGAAGTTTTTAAAGGTCATTAGAATACATTTGATTCCATTGCGAACGCCATTGATCATGACCTAGGTAGAGAGGTAATGACCAAAGACATTGATTTTTCACTTCCCATGCAGCGAAGCGACGGTAACATTGGAACATGTTTCCCTATTATGGGCTTTCCAATTGAAGGGTCAATTGTCGTCAAGATGAACAAGTTTGATCTAGAGTTGAAAAGGAAGAGGTTAAAGTAATGACCATCAAGAATGAACTAATCCTTTATTATTTTTTTAGTTTAAGCCCTCATTTGTGGTTTTATTATATCTGAAAGTAGAATAGAAACGAAAAAGAAACAATAAAAAAGAAAAAAGAAAAAGAAAAGTATTCTTTCTTTTATAGATATAAAAAGATCTAATCCGTGTTATGATATCTGAGCTAATGTAATATTTCATTTTTTTGGTATTTGAAAACAATGGGTTGAAATATCTATTGATATTCTTGTTTTCTACACCCTTCTTTCATCTATTGATATACAAAAATTATCTTTTTATTTCCTTTTTTTGGTCTCATATCATATAGCAACCATATAATTGAATAATAAATGAATATTTTTAACAAAAATTCTCAAACAGAAAGAGACCTATTTTATTTTATTGTTTCAAGAAAGGAAAATTCTTATCTATCGAATCATTGCACATTTGAATTTTCCAATGCCTCGAAAACCCAAGAGTTCCTTCACAAGGTTTGTCCATAGAGGGTAAGTCAGGGCCTAAAATCAAGATAAAAGGTACATTTTATTTGGTGATTTTTTTGGATGCATGTTAAATAGTATTGGATGGGTTACCTTTTATTGGCATTGGAAACACGTCACATTATGACAAGGTAGCGTCTCATATGTTTAATGAATCTTTCACTTATTTGATGGGATGGTTAAGAGACTATGGTTAAACTCTTCGCAACTTATCAATGGGTATAACCCATTTGGTATGAATAGTTTATCAATTTGGATTTGTTATCTCATGTTTTTTTTTTCGTGAAAAAAATCTAAAAAAAATGAGCTAGGCTAACTATTCAATCAAATAATATTGAGCATGTTTCCCATCTCTCCTCGAAAGGCAAGTGGGTTTTTCTTTGCAAAATTGTGCTAAATTTCATATGTGGCAATTCCGCCAAGATCTCTTCATATTTGGACGAAGACAGACATATTAAGGGCGGTTGAACGAGGTTTACATAGTTGCATGCATTGGTTGAGAATAGACTAGCAAACAATGTGAGCAATGAGAAGTTTAACCGGTACGTTAAAGCGTACATTCTATGCATCATTAGAAGATTATTGATGACAGATAAGTTCAATGGTCATTGCCAATTAATGTATCTTCCATTGCTAGAGGACTTCGCTTGTGTTCACATTTATAATTGGGGGTCTACGATTTTGGCATTTATGTATCGGGCTCTGAACAATTTGACTAATCAGAATACAAAGCAATTGAATGGTTGTTGTACCTCCCTTCAAATATAAGTGTAGATGCGGATGTTGTTTATAGCGTTGGTCCCTCCCATCTGTTCTCTTTTATGTGTGCAAATAGGTGAAATAATAGTTTATATGGTATGTGCACAATTTTCAATATTTATTCTTTTTTAATTTTTATGATACATTTAAAAAATTGTTGTAGATTTTGGGTGGACTTGGATCACTCTACGTATTATTAGGACCTAACACAGATCTCGATTAATATTAAAAAAATATAGCTTAATAGCTTAGTTATTTATTTAAAAGGTTTATGGTTTTGATACCTAATTATCATTTACTTTAATGTTAACTTGGAATTTTGAAGTGTAGTTTCAATGGACACCGTATTCAACAAAAGATGTTCAAATTATGCTACTGAGGGAAATTTTGAAGGAAGCCCATACTTTAGTTAAGGTATTCATGGTCGTTATCTACTTTAACATCGCCAAATGGCAACACAATGATCAGGTGGCATTCCAATTTAGCATGTGGTAACCAATTCTAAAGTAGCGAAAGGACTTGAGCACTGTTCAAGGTGTTGACAAGAAGGGTCAACCGGATACAAATTGAGCAAATGTTCATCAAGATTGGGTCCATGAGTGGCAAATAAGTCACAACTTTGTTATCACTAGACAACTTGTCTGTAACACCCCATTACCTGACCCGATCGTTGGGTCTGAGTTACGAGGTATAACATTCGTTACTGGAGAAACTATGATCAAAATATGTTCGATTATTCTATTAAACGATTAATTTCAACCAATACAATCATAAAATACGATATATAGCCATTTTTGGGTCTTATATAAGCTTATGAAAGCTCTAAAGTTAACATGAGATCAAATTAGGACCAAATTATAAAGATTCCAAAACATCGGGTTGACATCACAACGTTAGGGGGTTCCTCATCACGACATAACATACTGAGCAGGCCTCATCACAACGAGAAATACACGATGTCACATCGTGGCAGAACAACTTGGTCTCGTCGCGACGACCACCGTCCGACTTCGCGACGTGACATACTGGTTCTAAGTGGTACCATTTTGACACCAACAAATTTCACCTAAAACAAATTCCATATGGTATACATACGAGTTCAACTCAATTGTACCATTCACATTACCTCATTTCTAACATATATTACCATTCATGCATTTAGAATTCAAAGATACATGTCAAAATCTCACACTTATGACCATTTTTAGCCTTTACCACATTCACCGATTCATTCATATGCTTAGATTATGAAAATGGTTACATTTGATGCAATTTAATTATGTGCCAATTCTTAATACAAGGATTCAACCTATTTGATCATTTCAAGTTACCATTTAAACATCTAATATTCACAGTATCACATTTTATACCAAAACTAACTCCACCTAGGTACATATCGTATAACAAACCATAAAGAGACTTTAAAAACATTGATGAATCGATGATCTCAGGTTGGATGCTGGATTCGTTGCTCAAGACTTTGAGATGCACCTAAACCTGCGCACAGAAAATAAACCGTACGATGAGCGATAAAGCTTAATGGTATTTTCATGATTCAAAACACTATAACTTAGGTTATAATCAAATGCATACAATTTATATGTTCTAATTTAAACTCGTACAAATACATCATGTATCAAATTTCATCCAACACATTTATATATGCTAATGCCACATTTATACCAATGCTTTAAATGAATCACCTGTACATTATTTGAATTAGTAAACTATATAAGCATTTCATACCAACATTACATTGCCATTGTAATTCACACAACTATTCAATTTGCAACATTTGATCATACCATATTTCCTTACCAAATCGAATCAAATCATTCGCTAACTTTCCAAATTGACCTTTAGGCTCGTTTAACCAGTTTGCATGGTCTATTACATACTATCGATAATCATATATCGTATATAAGTACATGTAGTATAACTTCATAATATTTAATCATTTTCAAATATCATTCAGCCAATTCACAAATTATATCCGCTATTAACATGACTCGGACTCTAACAAATATGCGAATCTCAACCAACACACCAACTTGGCACCCAGTGCAAAGGGTGTTCAAATGGTTAACCAAACCGAACTAGTATTAACCGAATTAACCAAACTTTTTAATCATTTAATCGTTAACAGAACCAATTTTTTTTCAAAAAAAATAACCGAACCAAAACATTTCAGTTAATTCAGTCGGTTAACCGAAATTTATATGTTTTTGTTTTTTTGGTTAAAATAAGTAAAATTGATAATGTTCATTTGACTGAATTAAAATTACATATAATTTGTATTATTAATTATTAAGTTTAGTTAATTAGGTTAATTACCCGATTTCTATTTCACATTGAAATTTAGAGCTTCACATTGAAATTGAATTTCACATATATTCACTAGGGGCCTCCTACTTTCTATTCTTACCAAATTTCATGAAAAATTTTCATTTTATTCAATTTGGTCCCTAATGTACGAAATCAGTAATTAAGCTTTACAATTTAGTCATTTTCTTAAATACAACTTAATTTCTATCAATTTCACACCTATTTCTTTAAGAAATCAACAATAGCAACTTTTTAAAACTTTAACAATTTTATGAATTGGTACATTGGCTAGCTAAATCAAGCTCCTGTGACCTCAAATCTACAAAAATTACAACAAAAGAACTTAAATTTGTTTACCAATTTATGGTTGTAAGGTAAAGATTTTTTTTTATGTTTTCTCCTCCTTTGGGATGAAAATGGAAAGAAAATGGATGAAGAATATGACAACATCCACTAACTTTAGCTTTTATACATGACTTAATGATTAATTAAGCTTAGTTTACTTAATTAATCACGTTTTTTAACTAATAAATATTTATTTTCTTAAATTAATTAACACACACATTTCCGTCCACTAGCACATTATTAAAAATGGTTTATTAATCATTTTGGCCCTTTAGATATTTGCATTTTAAGTCCCCAAGTCATTTATTAATTAAAAATCTATAGCGATTAGACTTTTATAATTTAGTCCCTAGGCGTTAATTAACTATAATTTTGGCTAAATTGCTTATTAAAATTTCAATTCATCTATATAATAAATTCATACATATCTTTATTTAATATTTATGAACTCGATTTATGGAAACGAGGTTCTAAAATTGCAATTCCCGGCACCACTGGAAATCGAATTGTTACACTGTCCAAGACTATTGTTTTGATATGGATCCACAATACATTATTTGGTTTAAGGAGAGTGGATTGTCATTCTTTTACCCAAACGAACAGTATCATGGTATCCCAAGAGCGTCCACTTCTAACTAGTGACAAAATAAAAATCAACAAGCTCAAGTAAAAACATAGGTAGTATATGTTGAAGCCAATGTCTTGAAACCAACCAATTTGGTTCATAACGGTGGGAGCATTTTTTGTAAAGAACATCAATGTCGTTGAGTTGGTAAGAGTTAGAGTATGTCGACAAGCATAATGCCACTTTGGTAAAGGTCAGGAATTAATGAGCAAATAACAAACATCTTTGACCTTCCTTCTCCATACAAAATTTTGCTTCTATTTGCAAGCCAGCGACGAGCAGCTAAACCTAAAAATTTATTTACCTGCTTCAGCCTCATATCTTTTAACATCTTAAAGCATCTTAGTCTAATGTGTCTAGGCACTCCATAATAGTGGCACACAATCTTGTGATGTTGACTCACTTTCTTGTTAGTATGAATCAACATTGGCTTCTAAAAACATTCACCATTATTAGTATTATTAGTGGCTTTGACAAAAATTATAGAAGTTTATAAAACAACATTTACTTTTTCACAATGTACCCAAGCGCACCATCTCCTAGACTTATTCTTCATACAATAAGTATTTCATCAAGTTTCTCACTACTTGTATTGTTTTTTTTCCAGCATAGACTAAGTAGCTACAAGATCCTTTTATGTTGCCTCCAGTCGAGCAGTTCTATCATCTAGAAGAGAATCTTTTATCTCCATCTGTTTGATCAAATTGTGGTTTTCCTCCTTTCAAACAAGCATTCTCACCAACAAGTTTAACATTACTCATTTTTCCAATATTATCTTGTAGGTTTGCAGGAACTAACATTTGATTCACCATCTAAATCACTATCAGTGTCAAATTCAGTAGCCTTAGGAGAATTAACTCTAATAGTAAACACCATATAATTGCTCACGTGCTCCTCATCTAAATCAGAGTTGCTTCAAAAATTCTTATCACTCTAGGTTACATACAGAGATTTTTTTCCTTTAGGGTATTTGCACATGCAACCCCATATGACCAAATCTATGACATTCATGGCATTGGATACACTTCTTTTTCTCCTTATTGGATTATTCACTAGTTACAACTCATTTTCCTTTGTTCTTAGAAAAGTTTTTGGTTGCATCAAACTTTTTATTCCACCTTGATAGCTTCTTGAAAGTTTTATTAAAATTCTAAGTAAATTCATTTGTTCTTGTAATTATTCGATAATAATGGTGCCCTCAACTGTAATTCGAATTTTCATTTGTAGAGCTATACTTTTCTCACATTTGGATCTACTCCTCTTAGATTCATCCATATTAATCTCAAATGTTTGTAGTGGCCCAATTAGCTCATTGATTCTTATATTGTGTATGTCTTTCACCTCTTAAATGGAAGTGACTTTGAAGGCAAATCTCTTGGAATTGAAGTACTTATTTCTAAGGGCAAAATCTAATTAGACAAATCACATAGCTTTGCATAGAACTCCTTTATGGTTTCATTCTCCTGCATCTTAAGAGTTTCAAACTAAGTGGTTAGCATATGCATCTTATATTGATTTACAATGTATGCTCCTTTATAGGCAAACTTGAGAATATTCCAAGCCTCCTTAACAGTTGTGCACTTGGATATTCTTTTGAATTCTTAGCAATCCACCCCATAGAAGATTGCATTCAGTGCCTTTCAATTAGCTTATGTTAGCTTCTCTTCCTTTATGGTCCAATTCAATTATGAATTAGGTGTTTACACCTCAGATGTTTCAGTTTCAAGGGGCTTACAACCAATAAGAATAACATGCCAAGCTTTTTTCATCTGGAAACTTGATCAACACCTTCATCTTAACCTTCCAGTAAGTGTAATTGGAACTATCCAACATTGGGGGAATGGTGATTGCAAACCTTCCATTTAAAGAAATAATAGACACTAAGAACACCATTTTTGTATGTCAAGAGACTTGCTCTAATACCAAAATAAAGAATCAGTCGATAGTTGCAAGAACATAGTAAGCAGTGCAAGGAATAATTATAACTGCTAATGTAACTACGAAAGAACAACAAAGAATACAACACAACTATTTATGTAATTCAATTTCCCTACATCTGCGAGGCCTTACCCAGAGATGTAATCCACTATTTTTAACCTTATATGAACAATGATTTAAGTTCTATCATACACTGATATAACAACCTCACTTTTGCTCCTAAGATTAGATCTTTCTCTACTAAGTTTTTTTCCTAAAAACTTGATTTGTAAATCAAGTGACTCACTTATTTACTTAAATAATGCACTTACAATAATAGATTCCTAATGAAAAGGATAAGTGATAAACTCTCAATAAAAAACCTAAGTCTTTTGAATATCTACAATTTTTGACCTAAAATGCTTTATCAATTACAATATTAAAACCTCATCAAATTAGCAATAAAATCAACATTGAGAATATCCTAATAAAGTCCAAGATAAGTCAAGGATCTCCAAAATAATATTTTCAAATAATTCGGTCTAATCTTCTTATAACAAAGGGATTTAATTGCTTGATTTGGTCAGATCTAATTTGCAAAGATCTGTTGCTCGAAGTGGTCGGTCCTCAAGGATGGGCCAACACACATCTAAAATAATAGCAAAGGTCACGAACCAAATATTATTAAAAAATAAAAATAAAAATATTTAAATAATAGAGAAAACAATTCAACTGTTTATTTTTTTTCTTGGTTCAACTGGTCTCTATCGATTCACGAGTTAAATCAATTCAACTCTATCTTCGGATTGATACGTCAACTGGTTCCAATTCAACTTGCTGGTCCAATCCAATTTTGAAAACATTGATATTGATCAATGAAAGAACTTTTGATCTTTCTAGGTTGAGCAAGTAGGTAATGAAGTTAAAAAACAAAATTAATCACCAACTTCTTGACCTCAGGAGGACCAATTTCGAGCATTGTTGACATTGCTAGACATTATAAAGGAACAAAAAAGGAAAAGAAAAAAGGAAAAATAGAAAATAATAATAAAGAAAGAAATAATGTAAAAGAAAAAAATGAATATTTTAAAAAGTTCATATGATGTGGGAGTCTATTATGACAAGAATTTTTTTAACGGGTATAATATTTTGGTGTAAAATGGTAATGGAAGACTGTTAACGCTTCAGAGTTTCCAGTGTTGAATTTTACGAAGTTATAATAAAATACCATGAGGTTCATCTGGAATTAATCGAATGAAAAATGACACCAAGATTAGATATAAGATTAATCTAATTGATGATGAGGTAAATTTATAATATTTATATTTTATATTTAAATATTATTCAATTTAAAAAAAATAAATTTCAGAAAAGAATTTATTTCGATTATGCAATCTTAATTTAAGATACCAAATATTTTACAAAGTAGTTTAAATATATCAAATATTAGTTTAGTTTGAAAACAATATATTTATCAAAACTAACTATAAATAAGACTCTGACCCTAAGAATCCACCTCTAGGTTGCCCCGCTGTATACATATTATGACTAGGAAGCACAACTGTCCAGATACGACGGATTCCGGTCTGGTTTGGTCCCTCAACGAACTATTGAATTCCCTTATTACCTACAATACATAATGTTACAAACGTAAGTTCAAATAAACTTAGTGAGTTATTCATACCTTGTATTAACAGAATGCTAACAAGCTGGCACCTATTGATTTAGAATTAATGTCTGATTGTTTATACTAGGACGGTTTGCCAATCTCCTTGGCATGGTTTTTACTTCACATGATTTAGCTTATTTGTACTCGGTACATTATCCTCATTAGTTGCCTGTGCGGTCTTATATGCAACTACTTCCTTGAGAGGAAATCTTTGCGTATTTTTACTTACAGACTTATGCAAGAAAACCCTTAGATGACTCTCATATCAACCTTTGCCTCAAATAAATATAGATAATTCAAATAAGGAAAATATTAGAGGATAGTTCCAGTTGCGAACTGTTTTTAATAGCTTGTTCTGTCAAACTCAGATTAATATTACGATCCTCATGAATTCTTGTTTCAGACCCAAGTTTGTGGTTTCATGCTTTACGAAACATGGCGGTTGATTCATAAGGAAAACCCTCATTTCGAATTGATAAGAAGATCAACTCATCGTAATCAAACTGACAACTTTAGCGGATCGTTGAGTCTTGCCTCTGTTTCACAACAACAAATTTCTCATTCATAGTGGTCCATTTTTTGCAACAATTATCATGTTGGCAGATTCTTAAAAGCGAATCTCCTATTTGTGGAATTATACATATGAAATAGTCATGTCAGACTGTCATATCTTTTATTTATGGATTCACATAAACATATAGCTTGCACATGGTGATAGATTACAAGAGAACAAACTCCTTAGCAGACTCATGCAAGTGGATCCCTTTGTTGTAGAATTCTACTTATAAGATAGTCCTAACGGACTTTCACATATAAGATAGTTCTGACGGGCTTCCACATCTTTCATAACTTACATATGCCTTGGCCATGGACTTTGCTTACACATATGAGGCTCAAAGTTTTAGATTTTGCAGAGTCTCAAACATTCATAGAACCCATGTTGGGTTATCATATTCATTTGTGCATATATCTCCGTACTATCCGCCCGAACCTCCACAAAGCTAGATAACACATGGCACAGAGTGCACAACGTGACATTTCTTCATCTTTCATCTGCCAAAAAACTCTCTACACATTGCATCTCATGCACAAGCATTTCATACACAAGTATTCTATCAACACTATTGTTCATGCACGACACTCAATATGCCAATATTGCATGCATTTCCATATCAACACAACAGTCCTCACGATACATCAATATTCAGTCATAGAGTATTACATCGTTGCACAACATTCATCAATAGGATGACGCATCATTTACTCAACACTTAACCAACATAACCAATAGACATCACATCAAACATCTCATTTATACCTCATAGATAGACTTATAACCAACCATACACTTTCAGGTCTACACACAGTATGCATCTCAATATATCATCATCCAACCATAGAATTCATCATCTAGGATGGAAGTTACAGACCCAAACAACAATACCAAAACGTAAACATCTATTTAAGACTTGAGTCTTGGAAATCACCTGGAAGTTGACGCCAAAACCTTCTACTTAGCTTCTTCCTTTGCTACCCGAGCCTCCAACAACTTACAAAACATAACAACTAATTCAGAATCTTCAACGAATATATTTCATCATCATAAAAACTATAATTTGTTTGCATGTAGAGGCCATTAAAATGATTGTCCTCAACTTAATTCCATACAAAACAGAATCGATAGACAACTAAAATCCTCAATTTTATTTCCTTAAAGCTATAACACAGTAAGGTTAAGAAGCTTGTCAGCTTAATAAATCTAGACTAGTGAAGAAGATGTTGAAAGAACTGAAAAATGAAGAAAACTACATTTCTTCACCAATCCCAAACTCAACCGCCAAGTATATATGTCCATAATCATGTCTCCCACTAAAATGCTCCTAGTTAAAACTCAACAAAACCAAGGTTGAGATCCAACCTATTCACAACTATTCCGCCGCTTTCTCTTATTTCCATTAGAACTCGCTTAATTTGTAAGCATTTGAAATCAATCCCCAAATTCACCTTTCCAACTTAACTTTGACATTTCAGGGTGTGACAGAATTACACTTTTATTGTACTTCAACCTGTTCAAAATTATTGATAAATAATATCTTATTATTTTAAATTATTTATTACTTGAAATAAAAAAAAATTGATACCATTTTAAAATTAATAAAAACTGAATTAGGAAAAGTACAGTAAAATATTTAATTACAATTAATACTCATTAAATTATATTTTCATTGTAATTTAAACTATTGTAATTATAGGTTCGCGTTGAGTTTGTGTGCATCCTCAATCTGGTTGTTGTCTGAATTCTTTTTCTCATTAATAGATTTCTTCTTTTTTCCTTAAAAAAAGTATAATTTTAAATAATAAGTACTTATATAAATTAAATGAATATATATAATTAATTAAATAAAAATAATTAAACATGTACCTGCAATGCAGTCATTATAAATTTAATAAGTTTACTGATTTAAGTTTTCATATTTTCATAATTTTTTTTATATTTTATACCAATTTTCTTTATCTATACTATATATTAAATCTTTGATTGAGTTGGTGTCATGAGTCAACCGAGCACAAACTCAGTTTGGGTAATGACAAAAATACATTTACTTTACAAAATTGAAGGTATTTTTGTCATTTTATATCCTTTACATAGAAAAATAGCAAAGCATATACTACACATATAATAAGGTCTGAATCCAAACTTTTATAATTTTTAATATTTATATTTTATCATTCAACCAAAATCTCATTTATTATTTATATCAATTTTATATAAATATTTTTATTATGTAATTCTGTTTTCACTCACATCCTAAATGTGTGATAACCTAGTAATTATAAACGTTGTTACACGATTATCAACTTTTATGAGTTTTTTTAACATGTTGTTCTTATTTGATTTATTTAGTATTATATTATTCTAAACATATTCTTTGGATTATTAATTTAGATTTATCTATTATTTTTTCTTTTTAAACTAAAGTAACCCCTATCTCTTTTATTTATTAAAATTATAAAAAATAAGAAAAGGATATGAAATATCAAATTTATAAAATAAAAATGAAAAATGAAAGTATTTAAATATTTTATTCATATATAAAGTTAAATAAAAATTTATCAACTAGTACTCCCTTAATTATCAAATTATTCTTTTATTTCTCATATAAAAAATACTTTTTTTATTAATTTTCTACCATTTAAAAAATTCCCCCCTTCCACCTACAACGAGTGTATGATACCAATCTTAGTATCAATTCAACAATTAATTGGATCTCGCCCGACTCATTAAAAGAACTTTTAAAAGGATAAATTACACCAAATACTATTTCGGTTAATTTTTATTTTTTGTCACTAAACTTTTTAAACTTACAAAGATACCATTAGTGTTATTGTATTATTACAAAGATACCAATCCACTGTTTAATGCTGTTACTTAGGTAATAGTGTCTGGCGTAACACGTTAAATGTGTCATGTGTTAAAAAAATTATTTTCTTTCTTTTTTTAATATTAAATAATTTATTTTCTTTTTCCTTTTATTTTTCCCCTCTCTTTTCCTTCTCTTCTTCCTTTCACCTATTTTGATTTTTAGGAGGGAATAAATCTAACATTTCAATACTTAGGAAGGGAAAAAGAAATTGATTATAAAGTTTCGCAGGTATGTCTCTTTCACCTCAACTTTTCTTTTCGTTTTCAACAAATTTTTCTTCATATTCTTCATATTTTTCCTTCTGATTTTTTGGGGGACATTTTCGTTTTTTTTACTTTTGGTATTGTTATCTTCAAATTTAAGGAATAGGACAGTTATTTTTGTGTGATTTTTATTTTACTTTTTAAAAAAAAATTGAAAGCCAAATTAGGGTCTGGTTTTGTAATTTTTGGTATATATACACATACTTTTACAAGGTAATGATCTTGGGTAGTTTTGAAGGCAAATGTTTACTTTTTGTCCTTTTAGTATGCGTTTTAGTTCCTCGTCGTGGGTGCTACAATTCGGGTATCTTCATGGGCAAGTTAGTAAAAAAGATAAGTTCTTTGGGTTTGATTGTCAAAAACAAATAAGCTTGAATTTTTTGTTGTAGATGTTAATAGTGAGATGTATTTATAAAGTTTTGATCTTTTTTGGTCTCTATGAGGTTAAATTGAACTCTATTTTTTTTTTTTTGGCTTGCCTAACTACAAAAATCCTCAAAATCTAAATGTGAGTTAAATTGAAGACAATGGTTCAAAATTCGGGTTGTTTTGACTTTTGAAAGTGAATCAAAAGCATTACAAGCCTACTCATCAGCATTGAAAGTAGCATAAAAGATTGGTTGTTTCTGCTAGGATTTGTTAGGAAGGAAAATCGGGTGAAAAGAAGAAGAAGAAAAGGAAAAAAAGAAAAAAAAAGAAAACAAAGAAATAAATAAAATTAAATAATTTATGTCTAAACCATTGTTTGAAGAGGGGGTCGACTTTTATTTTGAAAACGAAAATGAACATGGGAGTCGCCACCAATTTTTTTTATTTAGGTGTGATCGGGTCACCTCGTGATTCAATCATTTTAATAAAAGTTTAAATTTATCAAAACAATGATTTTTGGTCTATAAAATCCAGAAAACGGGTTCGAGAGTTGGTTACGCACGAGGAAGGATTAGCACCCTCGATACGCCCAAAAATTGGTACCTAGTTGATTACTTGATGTCTTTTGTTTCGAAGATTGAAAATTTGAAGAAATTTTAAAATACGATCATTCGTTAAAATATCACTTAATTGAAAAAAATTGAAAAAAGGGCGTATTCCTCGTTAATCAAGAAAAAGAAATATGTCTCGTAAGTTAGGACATAATATCTTAAGTCCCCGAAATGAGAATAAATACAAAAAATTTATTTTGAAAGATGTTTGATTATCTCAGTTTTAGAAAGAAACCGTGTTCCGTAAGTTAGAATACGATCTTTTCGTAATTCCCGAGATTATTTAAAAATTTTAAAACGTTCGTTGATTCGGATTCATAGAGAAAATCGAAACCCCGTAAGTTAGGGAACGACTTTTCGAATTCCAAAATACGAAAGATTGCTTATTTAAAAAAACAAAATTTTATGTATCGGTAAAATGTAACGCTATTTTGTAGTGGAATGTAAGATGAATTACGGTGTTAGTATACATAACAGAACGATGCAATAAATGCGCAATATGAATGACAATAATAAAGACGGAAATAAAATTGTAATGGGCAAAATTTGCCCGAGCCCATATTAAAAATAAACCAACAGTCGATTACAAAATAAACAAGCCCAGATTAAACCTAAAGCCCAAACCTAGCTAGTCCAAACAGCCCAAAACAGAAAACAAAAAAAAAACCCTAGCTATTGTTGGGGCCGCAAGCCCCGCAGCAGCCTCCCGTCGTGCGCGCCTCCACCACCGAGCCACGTCCGCCATGCCCGTGTGAAGGGTCCCTCTCCACCACGCACCTACAAAATAGGAAAAATAGGTTGTATTAGAAGCTATAAAAGCCGAAATAAAAGCTGTAAAAAAGGGGGATTTTTATGGATATAGATACGAGAGAATATTGAGAGGATTTTTTGACAGACCGAAAGCAATACTTGTTTCCCGAATACACACAAGCAAATACACAGAATATGCAGAGATCAGTACTAAAGAGCAAAGGTTTTCTTCTAGTTATCTTTCTTTTTTTCATTTTCGAACACTTTTTTTTGTTTTTTTTTTATTTTGCTTTATTTTTGTTTTTTTAAACCCATACATAATATATATATATATATATAGTAAAAAAAAAGGGAAGAAAAACTCAAATTTTTTCAAATTCCGACCACCGTGGTGACTGGACCTTGGCCAGAATTCGGGCCAGGGGAGAGCATTTTAGAAAGTTTTTTTTTCTCCCCTACTAAAATGAAGGACATGAAGATTTTTTAATAAAATTTCAACTTTTATACCCCAAGAATACGGCGCCGTTTTGAGAGTTAGGTTCAGAGGCCAAAACGACGTTGTTTTGGGCCTCTGACTCGCGACCTGACCCGCTCCAAGGAAGGGATCCGTGCGTTTTAAAAAAAATGGGCTATTTACAGCCCGGGTCCTTCCGCATTTTTATTTCTTTTAATTTACTTTTTTTTAATCATAAATTTGCCTCGTTAATTTTCTTGATGATTCATTTTGGTCTTCGGGTAAAACGCAGCGCATGATGGGCCAGGGATATTTCCCTTTTCACCCCCTCGTATCTTTAGCGCCTTGCAATTTAGTCCATTTCTTTTTTTTGTTTTATAATTCACCCCAAACTTTTATTTTCAGTTCAATTTCATCCTTTTTCCTTTCTTTTGTGATTTTTGTTATATTATTATTATTTTTATTATTTTTTTCCTTTATTATTATTATATTTTTTATATAATATTATTATCACTATAATCATATCTCTTATATTTATTATCGTTATTTTTATTAGTATTATTATTATTACTTTCAACATTACTATTATATTTACTATTGATATTACTTTTATTTTTACTACTGCTATTATTTTTTATCTTATTACTATTAAATTTAATTTTATTACTATTATTTTATTATTATTTTATTTTATTTTTCTTACTAGTATTATTATTACCATTTTTATTATTATTAGCGTTATTTTTATTTTAAATTTTTTTCCTTCATTATTATTACTAATTTAGTATCATTATTATTTTTTATTGTAATTATTATCTTAACATTACTACTATCTTTTTAATTTTATAATTACTATTATATTCATTAGAATTATTATCATTTTTTTATTTGTCACTATTTTTATATATACACATATTATTATTATTATTATTCTTATTATTATTATTATTATTATTATTATTATTATATTTATCATTCTCATTATTATTTTTATTATCAACATCATCATTGCTATTTTTATTATTGCTATTTTTTACTATTATGATTTATTTATTCTTGTTCCTATCATTTCATGTAGATCGATGATTTTGAATTATATTTTAACGTATTTTTATTTTTGCTTTTATTGACTTTTTTTACCCGAATTCATAAAAAGGGTTTCACAAAGGTAATAGTTTGTGCTTGGAAGTTCAGGAAATCGTGCCCAACGTGCTAGATTTCGATTTTCCGTTGTCCAAAGGACTAAATATCCTTTTAAGATTTTGACCATGTTTTCTCAACTTCAAAAATAAGGCAATATTTCATGTTTGGAAATTCGAGGAATCGTGCCCTAACGTGCTGTGTTTCAATTTTTTTCGTTTGGCCAAATAACAGAATACCCTTTTTAAAATTACAATTGTAACACCCCCTACCCGTATTCGTCGCCGGAATAGGGTATGAGGCATTACCAAAGTTTAACGAATTATTATTATTATTATTATTATTATGAACTCAATATAGTCCCTTTATAAATATCCAATCTTTCCTGCAATTTAAAACTGACCAATCCAATCCAATTCAATCAATTTGATACCAAATCATACTTCTATTATAATTATACTATTTAGCATATTCAACACTCTTTACTTTAATACATATTCATTAAACAAGTTTTGGTATTTATATAATCATCAAACCATGTACATGCCATATAAATCAAAAAGGAAATTTACAAAAGCTACCGGAGATAATCTTGATAGTGTGATTCTCGGTGTTGATCCGATCCTCCGTATATTTTTACATCAATCTACATGAGACATTGAATACACTCAAGTAAGTTTATAGAAACTTAGTAAGTTCATAGGCATAAAATATAAATCTTACCAAATATTCATACACTTATGCATTATACACAATTACTAAGTTAACCTGTCAACCACAATTTGGTGAGTCCTCTTGTATAAACTCACTACCACTTATCCATTTACTTTAACTCTTTTGGGCCCTTTTTGTCACTTACTATCGTTAATCAAATTAGGGAACGATTACGAAAAATTGAGTACTTCACTTCCACTTTGCCATAGTATAACTATGGTCTTACGTATGATCACTTGTCACTTTTCGAAGCCATAGTCCTGCCACGGTCTTACACGGATCACATTTATCACTTGTCACTTATCACTGATCAGATAAGTGTAGCGAAAGCTAGCACTTATCACTTGTCACTTGTCACTGATTAGATAAGTGTAACTAAAGTTACCACTTATCACTTGTCATTTGTCACTGATCAGATAAGTGTAGCTGAAGCTACTACTTATCACTTGTCATTGATCAGAAGTACTCAAATCCGACGTTCTGCTCAATTTGGTCATTTATTCATTTTTCACATTGTTATTTTGTTCTCAATTCATCAACAATTATATCTTATCATACATGATATAATTCATAAAATTAATATTTAATCATTAAATTCAGCCATATGAACTTACCTGGGTCGATTTGCAGAATTTGTGAAAATTCAGGGACTACTCAACTACTTTTTCTTTTCCTAGACTTGCTTCGGGTTCTCGATCTATCATTGTAAAATCATTCACTTATCAGTATTGACTTCACCTTTACTTTATTTCACATCTTTAATGTTTATAACCCGCATATAAGTAACATTATCTATAATTTCACTATTTACTTATATGGATATTCAAGCTGTTCATCCGTGTCACAGTCACTAAATTATTTTTATCTTGAGATACAGAACTTCAAATTAAGATCCGCTAATTTTCCCTGAAACTAGACTCACATATCTTCTTACCAAAAAATTTTCAGAATTTTTGGCTTATCCAATAAGTACAGTTTATTCTTTAAAGTCACCCCTGTTCTGCTGTCTGACAGTTCCGACCCTTCTTCACTAAAAAATAATTATCTCCTTGTACGAGATTCGGATGATGTTACCATTTGTTTTTCTTAAAAATATACTCATTCAGGATTTTAAACATATAAATTTAAGCCCCTAATTATTTTTATCCAATTTTTGATGATTTTTCAAAGTTAGAACAGGGGAACTCGAAATCATTCTAACCTTATCTCACAAAACCTATTATATCTCATGATTTACAATTCCATTGATTACATCATTTCTTCTATAAGAAACTAGACTCAATAAGATTTAATTAAATATTTTATTCATCCTCTAATTCTATTTCTACAATTTTTAGTGATTTTTCAAAGTTAGACTACTGCTGTTGTCCAAAACTGTTTTAGTGCAAAGTGTTGATTTCCATTTTGCCCCAAATTTCACAATTCATACAATTCAGTCATTGTTCAATTAACCCCTCAATTAAGCTAATTTTTTCTCAATTAATACTTTACGTAGACATTATAAGTTATTCCACAACTATTGAAATTCAGAATTTTCACATAAAACCCTAACTTCAACTTCTTTTAAAATTAGATCCCAAACATTCACTTTCTCTACAATTCTTTCAATAAAATCGACATATAAACAATTTAAAGCTCTAATTCCATGCTAAATCATCATATACTTCCAGCACATATTCATAGCAACTTCCAATTTCATTCATAAAATCTAAGACTAATGAATTCAACAAGTGGACCTAGTTGTAAAAGTCACAAAAACACAAAAATTTCAAGCAATAATCAATAATTGAACTCACTTGCAGTAAAAATATGAAAAACCAGCTTAAATAAACCCTTCTATGGTGTTTTTTTCTGATGAGAATGCAGAAAAATAAAGAGAAATCTAGATAATTCCACTTTAGTCCTAGCTTTATTAAGTAAAATTTGCAATATTCCAATTTTGCCCTTAATTCTCCTTATTTTCTTGCTGATTTCATGCCCTTGCCGTCCAGCCCAAATAGACCTTGGGTCTATTTACCTTTTAAGCCCTCTTTCTTTTATCATTTAAACTATTTAACCATTTCCCATAATTTTGCATTTGTTACAATTTAGTCCTTTTTGTTCAATTAACTATCGGAACTTTAAAATTTCTTGACGAAACTTTAATATTAAAAATCTCCGAGGTCTCGATACCTCGTTTTCGATTCTAATTATTTTAATTTTTTTTCTAGTACACTATTTACTATTTCAAAAATTTTCCTAACTTCACATTTAACTTATACTCACTAAATTAATAATATTTTCTACTCACTTGTCAGATTTAGTGACCTCGAGTCACCGTTCCGACACCACTGAAAATTATGGCCATTACAGCAATGCATGAATTTTGGAAATCATGAAATGATCTTGGTGTCTGGGGTTTGAAATATCGTATCCTAACGTGCTGGATGTGATATTTCATTCTTTCGGAACAGGAGAATTTTAATATCCAATTCGAATTATCCAAACATTTTCTAAAGGATTCATATTTTAAAATCTCTTCCAACTTTCGATATTAGGACATTAATCAATCAATAAGGTACCAATTTTGGGCGTTTCGAGGGTGCTAATCCTTCCTCATGCGTAACCGATTCCCGGACCCGTTTTCTTAAAATTTGTAGACCAAATGTTTTATAAGGTGACCCAATCACACTTCAAAAAGATTGGTGGTGACTCCATTTTCCTTTTTAAAGTCGGCCTGTTTTCCAAACAAAAAAATGGTTTCGACAGCTTGCCGACTCCACTGGGGACCTATAAGAGAGTCAAGCCGTAGAATTGATTATTTTTTTGTCCTTTTATCGAAAATTAAAATTTTATTTTGATTTTTGCCATCACGTGAGTTTGGTCACGTCATATGTTTGTTATGATTTAGGTGTCTAGGATACATTTGCATCATACTGCATGATCGTAGTGGTCACACCATTTAAGTGGGAGCGAGAACCTATGCATTCGTGAGGTTTTCACCTTCGCATGGGCTAGTGGACTGCTTCCGGGATACATCCGTACCTATGTCTTCATGAGGTTTTCACCTCCGCATGGCCATAGGGAAATGTATTCCCCTGAACTGAACTCGATCCGTATGAGCTATAATGAGTGAGGATTGAGGAACCTGCTGGTTTAGGTACCCTTCCTTTAGAACTAAGCCACATATAGCTATCCTTAAGAGCCCACCTTGGATAGAGCCATGCCGAACCTTAGCGGTTACCCAGGTAGCTGTTTGACCTTTTTTTTATTGCTTCGGTTACTATTATTCGATACTAACTTGTTATGTTTTGGCTATATTTGCATGTCATTTCATATTAAAAAGGTGTCGATTCCTGTTTGGTTACTGAATTAGAATGCTTGTCATTGAGAATGAACTTCTTGATAAAATAGAGGATAATGCGACCGTTCGTATATGGTCAGAGAAGATACAACTTGAGAAAGGGGATAGTCTAGCCGAGGGATATACGTCGAAGTTGTGGGACTTCACTAGTATCAGTGTGACACAATGAACTCCAGGAATTGAGAGATATATGGGCTCGTTGGGATGATGAGATAAACAACTCTTCTATCTTAATTGTGGTGATCTACCCTACCTGTTTGACATCAAAGTGGACAAGCACTTATTTCGGGCTATGACTCAGTTTTGGAACCCCGCATATAGTTGTTTCATGTTTGGGAAAGTGGACTTGGTGCCTACCATGGAAGAATACACGACCTTACTTTGGTGTCCAAAGGTCCGAGTCGACAAAACTTATGCCAGGGCATGCCAGGGCAGCTAATGTACCGACTTTTGTGAAGAAGCTGACGAGCATCACCGGGATGAGCGAACAGTGAGTCACAGCCCTAATTCAGCAAAAAGGTGAAGGAAAATGCATTCTTTTGGTGAGTTTGAGGGACTTGATTGTAGCACATCCAGATATAAAGAGGAAAATTGACATTTTTGCCAATTAATTGAATTTCGCCGGACCCATTAAAAGAACTTTTAAAAGGATAAATTACACCAAATACCTTTTCGGTTAATTTTTATTTTTTGTCACTAAACTTTTAAAACTTACAGAGATACCACTAGTGTTATTGTATTATTACAAATATACCAATCCACTGTTTAGTGACGTTACTTAGGTAATAGTGTCTGGCGTAACACGTTAAATGTGTCACGTGTTAAAAAAATTATTTTTTTCTTTTTTTAATATTAAATAATTTATTTTCTTTTTCCTTTTATTTTTTCCCTCTCTTCTTCCTTTCACCTATTTTGATTTTTAGGAGGGAATAAATCTAGTATTTCAATACTCAAGAAGGGAAAAAGAAATTGATTATAAAGTTTCGCAGGCATGTCTCTTCCACCTCAACTTTTCCTTTCCTTTTCAACAATTTTCAACAAATTTTTCTTCATATTCTTCATATTTTTCCTTTTGATTTTTTTGGGGGACTTTTTCGTTTATTTTTTATTTTTTTACTTTTGGTACTGTTATCTTCAAATTTAAGGAATAGGACGGTTATTTTTGTGTGATTTTATTGTGCTTTTTTTAAAAAAAAAATTTTGAAAGCCAAATTAGGGTCCGGTTTTGTAATTTTTGGTACATATACACATACTTTTACAAGGTAATGATCTTGGGTAGTTTTGAAGGCAAATGTTTACTTTTTGTCCTTTTAGTATGTGTTTTACTTCCTCATCGTGGGTGCTACAATTCGGGTATCTTCATGGGCAGGTTAGTAAAAAAGATATGTTCTTTGGGTTTGATTGTCGAAAACAAATAAGCTTGAATTTTTTGTTGTAGATGCTAATAGTGAGATGTATTTATAAAGTTTTGATCTTTTTTGGTCCCTATGAGGTTAAATTGAACTCTATTTTTTTTTGGGCTTGCCTAACTACAAAAATCCTCAAAATCTAAATGTGAGTTAAATTGAAGACAATGGTTCAAAATTCGGGTTGTTTTGACTTTTGAAAGTGAATCAAAAGCATTACAAGCCTACTCATCAGCATTGAAAGTAGCATAAAAGATTGGTTGTTTCTGCTAGGATTTGTTAAGAAGGAAAATCGGGTGAAAAGAAGAAGAAAAAGAGGAAAAAAAAGAAAAAGAAACAAAGAAATAAATAAAATTAAATAAGTTGTGTCTAAACCATTGTTTGAAAAGGGGGTCGACTTTTATTTTGAAAACGAAAATGAACATGGGAGTCGCCACCAATTTTTTTATTTAGGTGTGATCGGGTCACCTTGTGATTCAATCATTTTAATAAAAGTTTAAATTTATCAAAACGATTATTTTTGGTCTACAAAATCCAGAAAACGGGTTCGGGAGTCGGTTACGCACGAGAAAGGATTAGCACCCTCGATAAGCCCAAAAATTGGTACCTAGTTGATTACTTGATGTCTTCTGTGTCGAAGATTGAAAATTTGAAGAAATTTTAAAATACGATCATTCGTTAAAATATCACTTAATTGAAAAAAATTGAGAAAATGGCGTATTCCCCGTTAATCGAGAAAAAGAAATATGTCCCGTAAGTTAGGACACAATATCTTAAGTCCTCGAAATGAGAATATACACCAAAAATTTATTTTGAATGATGTTTGATTATCTCAGTTTTAGAAAGAAACCATGTTCCGTAAGTTAGAACACGATCTTTTCGTAATTCCCGAGATTATTTAAAAATTTCAAAATGTTCGTTGATTCGGATTCATAGAGAAAATCGAAACCCCGTAAGTTAGGGATGACTTTTCGAATTCCAAAATACGAAAGATTGCTTATTTTAGAAAACGAAATTTTATGTATCAGGTAAAATGTAACACGATTTTGTAGTGGAATGTAAGATGAATTAAAGTGTTAATATACATAACAGAACGATGCAATAAATGCGTAATATGAATGACAATAATAAGGACGGAAATAAAATAAAATAAAGAAATAAAACAAACAAGATATAAAAAGAAAAATGATAGGTAAAACTAAATAAATAAAAAATAAAAAAATTAAAGAATAATATAACCTAACAGTAAACCAATAAAATAAATAAATACTAGGTAAAATAATTTAAAAATAATAATAAGTAAACACAAAAAAGGGAAAAGAAATATGATGTCATAATAATATTAAATTAATTATCTTAATAATACAATAATAATTATTATACATTAATAATAATAATAGTAAAGACAATAATAATAAGAATGATAATAATAATACTAATACTAATAATAATAGTAGTAGTAATAATAATAATAATAATAATAATAATAATAATAATAATAATAATAATAATAATAATAATAATAGTAATAATAAAATTAATTAACTTAATAATAAAATAGCCAAAATAACCAAAAAGGACTAAAATTGAATTTAAAACAAAATTTTGGGTAAAAATTGAGAGTGAAAAATAGGGTGGAGGACCGAATTGCAACACGCGCACAATATGGAGGGACCGAAATAGAAAATATCCTCGCCCTCCAAAACGGCATCGTTCAGATGCGGGCTAAAATGTAATCGAAATAAAACATAGGGTAAAAATTAAAAATATAAAAAACTTAATTGCAAAACACTTGAAAAGCGGAAGAGCTAAAAATGCAATTAGCCCTTCCGTCGAAAAACACGCGGATCCTGTTTGCGGGTCGGGTCACGGCGCGGACCTTGGGGGCAAATGGCGCCGTTTTGCACCTGGTGTTTTAAATCAAAACGACGCCGTTTTGATAAGCTTTATAAATAAATTTTTTTACCAAAAATTCATTCTACCCCTCATTTAAAAAAAACTTTCAAAATCCTTTCAAAACACTCTCCCCTCCTCTCCAAGTCCAGCCAAGTCTCCGGCACCGTTCGCCGCCTTTCGCGGCGGCTGGAGCTCAAAAAGGTAATTTTTTCTTTTTCTTTTTGATATATATATATAAACAATTTTTTAAAAGGAAAAATAAAGAGAAAAAAAAAGAAAAATAAAAATGAGAACAACGACCTTTGTCCGTTTGCCTTGTTTTTTCTGTTTTGTTATTATTTACTGTACTCGAGTATTTGTGTTTGTATGTTTTGCTCTTTTGGTACTCGAAATCGCTGTTGTTTGTATTGAAAAAAATGTCCGAGAGAAAAAATACAAAGATGATTCGGGCTGTTATAGCCGAAAATGCTACTGTTTATGCTGCTTTCTGTCTTTTCTTCTTTTGTTTTGCAGGTGCAATTGGCGGTGGTAAGTTGAGGGCGGCGCTGCAGGTGTGGCAGTGGCGGTGGGTCAGAAGTTAGAAGACCTAGGTGCGACGCACCTAGGGTTTGAAATTTTTTGTTTTTTTTTATTATTGTTTTAGGGTATTGGGCTTCATTTGTTGGGCTTCGGGTTTGGGTTAATTTTTATTAGGTTTGTAATGGGGTTTGGGCTGGTGTTAGTTTTATTTTAGACTGATAATTTAGGTTTTGGATTGGGTTGGGTTTTGTTTTGGGTTTAACTGGTTATGAGCCCTGGGCTAAACTGGGCTTGTACAATTTAATATTAAAAAGAAGAAAAAAAAATATTTTAAACATGTGCACATTTAATGTGTCACGTTAGACTCCGTTACCTAAGTAGCGACGGTAAACGATGAAGTGATATCTTTGTAATAATGCGATAACATTTTTGGTATTTTTATAAATTTTAAAAGCTTAGTGGCAAAAAATAAAAATTAACCAAAGTTCAATGGGGTTTGGTGAAGTTTACCCTTTTTAAAAGCCATCATCTCAAATCTCAATCAATAAATTCTCGAATCCAGTCTGAAAAACCAGGGAAGCCGATCAGAGATTTTTAAATTAAAAGAAAAAAGGGTCAGAGAGAGGGGTAAAGACGTAAATTTATTATTCCGCTCTCCTCTCACACCGCCAGTAGCAGCGGCGGAAACGGAAAAGCAAACCACCACCTTCCCACGCAAACGTTTATCTCACCCCTCCGTGAACATCGGCTTCTTTCCATTCTCCCAAATTTAACATTTTCTATTCTTTCCCTCCTACCAGAAGCCTCTTTCTTTCTTTTCTTCTCTTCTTTTGTATTCAAAGGGCTTCAGATCGACGGTTCACATTTACAGGTACGCTAGATCTTGAATTCCGGTTCGATCTCTACCGTTGATCTCTCCGACATCCATTTCATTTGATTATCAATTTGGATTTTAATTTGAAATATGTTATATTTTGATATTCGATGTTTCGATCTACGTTATCCTGATTTGGATTAATCAGATATTTATCTGTCCATATACCTGTATTTTAGGAAAATTGATGAGTTCAGATAAATTAGATTCTGATTGCGCCTTATGCTTCAAATTTTAAACTGGCTTTCAACAATGGTTGCTTTCCCTCTCTCTTCTTTTTTTTCGCTTTAACTTTGTCTCTGGTTAGAAGTTAGACTATATATATTGTATTTATGGTAACATGTTAGTGTTTATCTGTTGCTTCATCGGGAGTTTTCTTTTCTAAGTTTTGAATAATTCTGCAAGTTTCTTTGTTTGCTTATGATTCAAATTAGTGATTGGGATTTTAACTAAACACCAATATTCTATTCCATTAGTTTTGGCTACGAAGAAATCATTTGTTAAGTTTAATGGTTATTGAAGCATAATTAGAAAAGTGAACTATTGCTTCAATAATTTAAGAGTTGCACACTTTAGCTTTTCAAGGATTAATGTGAAACGACTTGGTATTGTAGTTCTACTTCAGAGAATAGTTTTAAATTGGGGGCTTTATTTTCTGATGCTAAATACTAAATAGTTTATTATTATTATTATTTGTTTGTTATAATGTATACTCAAACAGTAAAAAGCAAAACCATTTTTGATTACATATTGGTAATATTTCAATTTTGCTTTCGGCTCTGGTTACTAATGGGAAATGATTCAACAAGTTCTTGCTGTTATGGTGCAACTTCGAAGTATAGATTTACACTGGGAAGTGGTAACCTCCATTTACTGGTGCTAAATAGTTTATTCATTTTTTTTGTTATAATGACTCAACAGTAAAAAGTAAAGCCAATTTTGTTCTATATTCTCAATATTTTTGTAATGTTTAGCATGTCACCCCCAACCCTTATTTTTTTCCTGCTCTTAATCTTTGCTATCTAGTCCATATGATGGTGGAACTGCTGCTTTTTGTAAAGTTCATTTCCATCTTTTCCTTGGTCTCCAACTATATAGATTTTAGTGAATGACCAGTCCTTTTGTATTGGAATGCTTTGTGATTTTTTCAAAAGCAATTTTCTTTCTTGTTACATAAGCTGTCAATTATTGGTAGTATTAGAATAATTAAGATCTTAAGAACACTGTTGATCTTTCGTTACAAGTTGAGATACTTTGTTAAAAACATGGTGGATAATATCTTTGTGCTTTACCTCTTTTTAATGGTTTGCTGTTAAAGCTTTTTTAACAATAATTTATTTTGGAGACAAGTTCTATAGAGTTTAGAGTTTGATTCAAAGTCACTTATTTTCTACTCCTTTGGCTGGTAACACTCTAAAATAAAGGAATTGGCAAATTTTGCAGTCTGAATTTATTGGTTAGGAATGTTTTAGTTGTTAACCCTGTTGAACAGGCTTTCTACTATTCTTTGAAGTGCATCGAATCATTTTTTGTTTAATTTCTTAAAGTTATACAAGCTTCATATTAAGCTGAACTAGGCATTACATTGAAGCCTATATTTGTCCTTGAAACTTGTAACTTAGAAGGAAAAGTTTTTTTATATAGTTTGATTTTGGTTTCTAGATTATTTATAAAAGGTGCAATGCAGATTAAATATGCACTTGTATCCACCAATTTTTTGGTGATCTTAATTGAATATCACCAGGAGTTTAAGGCTTCAAACGGTTGGACCTTTTCTTGATCTGGTGGATGCTATCCAATACATGCTATGAGGTTAGGTTAGAATAGCCTGATGTGTAGGGCTAGGTAAAAGTGCTAACTGAAAGAAAGGGAAATGGTAATGGATTTAAACCTTTGTCCCACTTTCATATTTTGTTTGGCACTGCATTACTCCTTTCATGTCAAGTAGGTTTTTTTTTTTTTTTTTTTTTTTTTTTTTGGCTTTGAGACATGCACAGAATGTTCTTTGTTGTAATATATAAACTCCTGTTCTGGCTCTTTTGTATGCTTGCCTACATTTTGTGATTATTCAATCTGTCACATAGAACATATAGAGAAGTTAATTGATTCACACAAATAAATCAGCCCTTCTATTAAATTGTTTTGAGTGTCTTTTTGAAATTGTCAGTGGTAGTATTATCAACGATCATATCTCATCGTTTGAGGAAATAACATGAATGCTTGGACAGTAGCTTCATTGTTTAATTACTCAATAGGTCCATTAATATTGCTTGATATATATATTTTCATTTGTTGGCATTGGGTTCTGTCCTTTCGTAGGTTCTTTTTTCCCAAGACTAAGCACCCACTCTAACAATTAACTCTCTTTCCCTGGTGACATAGCTACTTTGTTGTCCTTGGCTTTATTCCTATTTTGCACCCAAAACAAAGAGCATTGTTATTGTTATTCTACACATTTTGAGGTCTATACCAAGCATTAAAAGCATGGACTGCACTTTGGTTTAGCCTGCAATCTCTTGTTCTGTGGCATGAAAATTTTAATAGACTCACTCATCAGAAAATATGAAATATGTGATCACATTGTTCTGAATTTTATATAAAGTGATAGGCATATATTAATCTTGTATTTGTTACACAATAATTAATGATATTGATCTTTTCCTATCTCTCCTCTGCTTTAGGTTAGAATTGCAAATGGCCAAAGTTAGCAAAGTGCGAAAGTCTGACTCTTGCCATAAAAGTGTGAATCCTCACCTATTGCCATCTTGTCCTAAGAAGGCTGGCAAAGGCTCTCAAAAGAAGAAGTGTTCCAAAGATTCGGAGAAGAAAGATTGGGAAGCTGCAAAATGTTCAGTTTGTCTGGAGTTCCCGCACAATGCTGTTCTCCTCCTTTGTTCCTCTTATGATAAGGGTTGCCGCCCTTACATGTGTGCTACTAGCCGGCGCTTTTCCAATTGTCTTGAGCAATACAAGAAGGCATACACTAAGGTGACTTCAGCTGACAATGGGTTGGTGGATAATGCAAGTGTGGGACAACCCTCTGAAAAGATGGAAGTGCCAGAGCTTCTATGCCCGCTTTGTCGTGGTCAAGTGAAAGGTTGGACAGTGGTAGAGCCTGTACGGAAATATCTCAATCGGAAAAAAAGGGCCTGCATGCAAGACAAGTGCTCTTTTGTTGGAACTTACAAGGAGCTCAAGAAACATGTTAGGGCAAAGCACCCATTAGCACGACCTCGAGCGGTGGACCCTGTACTTGAAGAAAAATGGAAAAAGCTTGAAAATGAGAGAGAGCGAGATGATGTGATCAGCACAATTATGTCATCAACGCCAGGGGCATTAGTCTTGGGTGATTACGTGATTGAGCCAGGCTATCGTGGTCGTATCTACAGAGATGAATCTGATTCAGATGACTCTTTTGGCAATCCTTTTGATGATGATTTTATTCGGCTAGACTCTTCTGTTCACATGCGTGGTAGATTCATGGACTATGACCTATATGAAGAGGATGACTTTGGGATGCGCCGTGCTTTTCGTGCTGTTCCCCCAGTAGCTCGAACTTGGCCTGCTCGCTTGTTGGGATCAGTGGGACTAAGGCGTATCCCCAGGGTCCGAGGACGTAATGGTGGCCGATAACTTCCATCCACCTTTTTCTTATCTGCAATTCAGAATACCTAAATCTATTTGAAGCTTGCCATCACAAGGTGAAATTTATACCTCAACGTGATGCAACGTTAGGTAGCAGGTAAATGAACAAACTGTAGGGAAGTCGTTCATTGGTAATTAGATGTTTAGTTGTCGAGGTGAGCTGAAGGTATTTTGCAGTCAGTTCCCTCGTGCATTGCAGTCATTTTACAACAGTAGCAGCATAAATCTAAAAAACTTTGTTTTCCTGATCTATACGCTTTTGTTTTAGAAACTGGCAACATTTTGTTGATGATGTTGCATTTGATGGCGCCCTTTATTCTCCAGAATATTTTTTCTGCGGTGTACAGCGTCAAGAAAATAGATTCAGAGGAGAATTAAATAAATTCTTTAGTGGTTTCTCTTTTCATGATTGAGCTTAGTGGAGAATTAAATAATCCTTTCAATGGATGATTTGAGGTTTGCTTATTTGTTTGTGTCCTAATCCTTTTTCACTCCTCAATCCCAGTAAGAATCACAAATAGTATGACAAAAAAGATTTACGACGTTAATTTAATTGGCTCGAGTCATTTTTGGTGCCTCCCTGTTTGCCGAGTCCTCTTTGAATTGCAGCTATGTCGTCCCATAACGGTGTGATTTCCCAATTGACCCGAATTTCATCGCCTGCAAATACTTTCCCCAGCAGTTTGTCTTTAGTCCAGAATACTACAGATGAAGTATCCCTTCGGTAAAACCAATCAGCAGCTTGCCTTCGATTCCAATGACATGCCCAAAAGTTTTCTTAAGAATTTCCTTCGTACTCCCCCTGATGAGAATTACCACACGGGTTCTGATGTTATTTTTCTTGTATCCAATGAATATGTTGGATCCTGATATTGGAACATTTTCCATTCGCGTCCCCATATTTATTTGCTCAATTGGTCTAAATTCTCTCAGGTTCTCATTAGCTTTAATCACTATAGTGGCATAAACATTAGCCTTGTTGATAGTGGCGACTGGATTTGGGGTTTTACCCAAAAAAATAACCTTATTCCTGTGATTTCAAATGCACCATAATATAGAAGAAAAGGTTATGAAAACATCCCTGCCTCCTCACCTGATGACTTCGTTTGCCTTAGCATTGTGGGAATCCAGTCCATGACTGAGTGTGTACCCTCAAAAATGACCTTATCATTAATTTATAGCTGAAAGTCTTTATTCAAATTTCAAAATTTGTAACCAAAAAAATCTAGTAAATTAATGTATTTATATTATATTTAACTTTTTGATTAGGTTGGTATCATGAGTTAAATGGACACCAGCTCAATTAAGGAAATTATTGTTCTTTTTGTAAATAAATTAAGTTGTATTTTAAAATTTTTTAAACAAAAATCAATGAAAATTTTCATATAGTGGTTAAATTCATGCAAATTAGATTAGTAAAATCTTATATTTACCGTTCAACCAAAACTTTATTTTGATTTTTCTATATATATTTTATTTCAATATGTACAATTTATTATTTTCATCACTTATATATTTATATTATTATTTAAACTCATGACTAAGTTGATGACATCGATCAACTGAGTACCAACTTGGTTAGGAAATGACTAATATATCATTTCTATTAAACGATTACTATTATTATTTTGATAATTTTTTATTTTTTATACTCTTATATAATCTTCAAAATAAAAAACTAAAATTAACATATCAAAAAATAAAAATAGATCTAGTTGGCATGTAGCAGAGTCAACTTTGGCTTTTCTCCCATTGGTGCTGCGTCAAACACGAAGAGCTGCTGCATCATTTTTGCATTGAAATGGACCGAAAGTAAGACAAAAGAGAAACGGAAGCCAATATAGACACAAGAAAGGACTGAGTGATCATTAAGAACACCCATTTGGCCATGTCCCATTTGGGATTTGGAAAGTATAATAAAAGCAATTTGTCGTCGTAGTGTATGCCTCCATAAAATTTGAAGGATAACTAAAATGGGTTTGCAAATGCATTGCTGGTTCTCAGTCCTCAGTCACTCGCCCAACCTGCTAACCCTTTACAACTTCATCCTTATCCTAAACTTTAGTCAAACTTTTAAAACTGCAAGCAACCATGTTTCTTTATTATCCCCATAACCGACAAAAGGGGACTCTTTCGTATTTCAAACGTTAATATATTTTATATACCATACTTACACCAGCTAGGGTTTTTCTTCCATCTTTGTACGGGGAAAGAATATTACTTATTTAATGCGGTCTCAATTGTTCAAGCAACGTGAACCAAACCCTACATATCATTTTCAATTCAACTTGCAAATACCCAATTTCACTTGTCTCTCTCCCTATATATACACACATTAAGTTAGTGGTTGAGAAGAGAAAAGTATAGTGGGGGGGAATGGAGAAGATAAAACCAGAGCTGAGAATATTTGAAAGCAGTGAAGAGCTGTCGTCAAACCTTGCTGACTATGTGCTTCAAGTTGCTGAATCTGCTGTGAAAGAAAGAGGCTCTTTTTCTCTTGTTCTCTCTGGAGGAGACATACCAATTCGTTTAGGGTACTCATTATCACATAACCTTTGCATGCAGCACTCATTAAAATTCGCCTTTGTTTCCTGGTTATGTTGCTTGATGCATGGTTTTGCAATGCAGGAAACTGAGCAAGGCACCATATGTGAGACTAGTGGAGTGGTCGAAATGGCATGTATTTTGGGCAGAGGAAAACGTAGTCCCTAAGCGACACCCTGATAGTTACTATTGGCAAGCCAGGCAATGGTTTATCTCCAAGGTTTTCATATATTTTTCATCCTTAATTTCTTTCAGTTTACTTTCCCTCTGAATAGTTGTCAAACTGTTAAAGAGCTCGATTATAATACCAGTAAATATAGCCAGAAATAGGATAATGGATCATGCTTAACCTCATTATCATGAAAATTGGCATGAACATTCTTTTATTTATTTATTTTTGGAGTCATATTACCTCCTATTGAACTTGGGTAGAGCTAGCTTGGATAATTTTTTTGGTGGTGTTTTTTTTCTTCTTAAATTATTGTAGATTTAATTTTATATTTTAATTTAATTAATTTTAATTTTTATATTTTTAAAATTTGAAATCCGGCGCATAGCATTGAATTTTACTTTTTATATCTTTAAAAATTTAAATTTCAATAACTATTAAATTCATTAATTTTTATGGGTATTATATAAATAATAAATTAATATAATATTAAACATGAAATGATATATTTGTAGGCATAAATTGATATTACTAGCTATCATTTAAATTAAAGATTGAAATATAAAAACATGAAAACTAAATTTGTGTTTTTTTATAAAAATAATATTAAAAAATTAATTAATTACAAAAATAAGGTGAAAAATAAATTAATTACGAAAATAGAGTGTTTGCTACAATAAATATAAAAAAAAGCATTAAAATATTAAATGTAGAGAAAAGATTATTTTCAACCACAAACTAGCTTCTTTAAATTCACTAATCCCATTAATATGTTAAATGATATTAAAAAAAATCATTTATTTTTTTTCAATTTTTTAATTTTTTTTCCTATTATTTTTTTTTAAAATTTACCAATGTATTAGGCAACACTTAAAGTTAGTTTAATAAACACATTATTTTCGTAATTAATTTGTTTCATACCTTATTTTTATAGTTAATTAAAATTTTAATATTATTTTTATAAAAAAGGACAACTAACAACAAAATTTAACTTTATATTTCATCCACAAAATTGAATTGACAGCTAAAAAGGGGGCTAGGAGAGCGTTGGAAGTAGTGTAGAAAAGGCAAAAGGTTTTTATGAAGTGACAGCCTCTTTTGTCCTCTTTCTCCATTATCAGTATCACTTATCCATAATTGTTCTTATCCATTTCTTATTAATCCAAAGCATTTAATTAGTGTAATTGATTACGGATTCAATATGCACAGGTTCCTTTACTGCCAGCACACGTTAACCCAGTGAGTCCCGGACTATCAGGCGAATCAGCAGCCAATAGCTATGAGTTTGCCATCCGACAACAACTCAAAAGTCGAACGGTCCAGGTTTCCCGATCAACCGACTGTCCCAGATTCGATCTTATCCTTCTATCTCTAGGGTCGGGAGGCCACGTGGCGTCTCTCTACCCCAATCATCCGGTGCTGGAAGAAGAGTCTCAGTGGGTAGCTTGCGTTTCCAAGGACGGGTCATGCGAGAGCGTCACCCTCACTCTCCCCGTCATCAACGCAGCTGCCAACGTGACCATCGTGGCTTCTGGGTTGGATACCGCCCGTCCTTTCATGGATACTATGGT
The DNA here is from genome assembly GCA_005393395.2 of Gossypium australe. NCBI lineage: Eukaryota > Viridiplantae > Streptophyta > Magnoliopsida > Malvales > Malvaceae > Gossypium > Gossypium australe. The sequence continues at coordinate 138,288,238 of CM016619.1, read as the reverse complement.
GGGTCGGAAGCCCATTCGATCGCACCCGGCCCAAATGGTGTTGCCTCGAGATGGAAACCTAGTTTGGTTTGCGGATGCTTCGGCTGCTTCCTTGTTCCTACGTGCCAATGAACCTTACGCCACGTCAGCTACCGACCCCTAACCTCAACTGTTTTTTGCTCACCAAAAATACACCCTTAAGCCTTAATTTGGAAATGTTATAAGCATTTAGCACTTATTAGTTATTAACATCAACATGATGTTGATAAAAATATTTTCCTGATTAACACTTTTATCTTTATTTTAAGTTAATACATAATATTCAGATAAATCCTCAAACCTCTTCTTTTTTTATTTTTTTAAGTAAAACATATTAATAGAAGCTATAAACAATAAGATATAAAAACGATAAATAAGACACTGTACATTAATGCACACATATGCCGTGTTCTTGGTTAACCCGTTGAAAATTGCATCTTAATTAGCTGCTCCATTGTCAAACCACCTAATGATGAACTTTAGTTAACTAAAAAATTATTGCCAAAAGCTCAAGAGAAACGTCACATATCAATGATGCACAAAAGACCAAATCTCAAATAGACTATCTTTATCATCTCATATTCCAATTTTACAAATAACATCATTATGCTCTATTATAATAAAGCCCTCTCTATTTCACATAGATCTAGCAACACCTTTACTTAGACAAATTTCATATATACGTTAGAACATATCTACAAATTAAAAACTAAAACTAAAATCATCCGTGCTTCAAAAAAAACAGAATAAACAAAAATAAAAACCACAAAAATGTGAACTAAAACTAAAAATAAAAGAAAAATAATAAAATATTGTTGACTATCCAACAACCAACCTAAAGATTAACACCATCACCTATAAAGCAAAGATTTGATTTGAAAATGTTGAGCGACTAAGGTTTTTTTTATCAAAAGGCGGAGAAATTTCAAAAAGTAACTTTTTAAATTATCTTATTTGATGAAATAAAGTTGGCTTTTTTTTTTTCGTATATATGAGTTACAAAAAAAATGTAAAATAGTAGACTTCCTCAATTATTTAACAAACTAGTTGAGTTTGCAGGGGAGAGGTGAAGTCGTTACTATGGGGGATTGACTTCAAAGTATAGACCCAACAACCCAGCATGCATGCGCATTGAAGGAGCACGTGAAGGCAGAGAAATACAACTTTCTCGTGCATGCGTTCTGAAAGGCTGAAAAATATAGAGGCTAGGTTAGAAGAAAGCTGCATGGAGATGGTAGAACAAGGCACTGCATGGGTAACGGGTAAGTGAAATAGTAATGGTAAAGGTGGTGGGGGAAATTTTTGATATGGTTATATAGTTTTAGTAGTTATTCAATTTAGTAGAAAATTTGTGTATATATACACTTTGACACCAAGACAGGATGGACGAGTAAGTTTATTCAACACCCTTTCCGTAAAGCATTGTTATCTTTTTCTATCTCCTATCTTTTATATATTTTGCAATCTTCTTCGATCTTCGTAAATATTTCCTTTTTCATGATATTATAATTTATGTATCGGTACAATAACATCTACTAAGTATTAGTGTTAAATATACAATAGATAGTTGGAATTATTGTTGAAAATATATTAGTTTATGACATTTTTCAACATACATTAGTGTTGAATATGCATTAAAAACTAATATTTATTATTGTTGAATATCTGTTGGTGTTAAATATACAATATAATGTTGAATAATTATTTTTTTGTTCATTAGGGTGAGGAAAAAATGATTATGACATTGTTTTTTTTTCTTTCGAATTTTGACATTGTTGTATATCTATGGTGAAGGAAAATATTTAATAAGCAAAGTGGTATTTTGAATATAGAACAATGTAGTGTTCCTCGAATTTCAAAATCTATTGAGCATAATTGTATCATGATATGAGAAATGTTTATGTTTTAGTTAAAAATATTATATTAGAGAGGAAAATATTATTTTTTTACTCATTATATATTAATTAATTTTTTAATTTAAATCTATATTATACATAGGAATTCTATACAAAATAGTAATAAATTTTATGTTGCAGTGAACTGTAATAGTCGAATTCGTGATACGAATTCCAGTGTAATCTTTGAGTCTAAAAGTTTGATTAACATAATGTTCAAAAACGACATCATGTTAGTGGAGATGAAATGCAAAATTAGTAAAAAATTGGATAATTCAACGTACTCAGGATTGAGGTAAGTCACTTACTTAAGATTGAGGTAAGTTATACTATGAATGCCACAAATGAATTTGTCAAAACCATTTTTAATGGTTGGTTAAAAACGGGGATCGACTTTAAAACAACGAAAATGGGAGTCGCCACCAATCTCTTTTATTTAGGTGTGATTGGATCACCTTAAAAAAAATTATTTTATTAAAATATTGATTTTGGTCTACGAAAAACAAAAATGGGTTCAAGAGTCGGTTACGTATGAGGAAGGATTAGCACCCTCATAACGCCCAAAAATTGGTACCTAATCAATAGAACCATGTCCTAATGTGGAAACTTCGAAAAATCTTAGAAAATGGTCCTTTTATTTAAAGAAAAAAAACTAGACTTACCTATCTCAAAGGAATAAAACACCATACCCAGTAAGTTAGGATATAGCATCTCATGACTTCGAAACTAGGCACGTCTTTAGTTTAGAAAATTCCTACCTCGAGACACAAAACGTCATATCCAGTAAGTTAGGACACAACGTTTTGAATTCCTAAGAATAAGTTTTTTTTTTATTTGAAATTTGTAAGTTTCGGTTTTGAAAGAGAAGAGATATCTAATACTTTAAGTTCTACGAGAAAAATCGAAACCCAGTAAGTTAGGGCACAATTCTTCTCGAAGTCCCCAAATATCATATATCACTTATTAAAAATACATCAAAAAAGGATTTTTATAAAACAATGGTTTGAATATACAACATACATTTTTAATAGCAATTTTACATAACTAGAAATTATGCTAACAATTAATAAATAAAGAATAATATAACATGAATAAATAAAACATTATGTGAGGCAATAATAAACAATTAAAAGAACATAAATAAATAGAATAATAAACAATTAAAAGAACATAAATAAATAGACATGTGATATGAAATAAATAACAATCAATAAAACTTTCACGAAATACAAAGTCAAAATAAAAAATAATAATATATTTAAATATTGGATAAAAAAATATGACGATTTTTAAAATGATTTAATATATATATATATATATAATTTAAAAGTAAAAAAAAGTACTTATAATAATATATATAATTTAATAATTTAATACATGTATAAATGATTACATATAATAAAAATAATTGGTAAATAATAAATAAAAATTTTAAATATAAAAACATTTATAATACACTAATAAAAAAACTTCATATGTAATAAAATATATTATATAATATAAATAGATTTTATACAAAATAAAATTTTAAAAATAATATATGATATAATGTTATATATAATATTCAAACACAAAAATGTATAATATAATAAATAACATATAAATTATAAAATAATCTGTAATGTATAAATAATATTAAATTAAATAAAATGATCTAGTATAATAAATAATAATTTGATAATTTATAATATTAAATAATAATAATAAAAAAATAAAAATACAGAGGAAAATAAAATTTTAAGGATCAAATCAAAAGGAATAAAAAAACAGGGTAAAAATGTAGAAGGACTAGATTGGAACGCACGCCATAATGTAGGGACTGCTTAGGCTATTAAGCCACGTCTCCTACACGACGTCGTTCGATCTCTTACCTTGGAATAGCCTGAAGGGCTAAATTGAAACAGAAACAAAACTTCCAGGGCCAAATTTAGAAAATAAAAAGGATTAATTTGAACAAAAAAGAAATTGTGGAAGGACCTATAAAGAACTTAACCCATTTAATAAAATGCGCGGATCCTTCCCTGGATATCGTGTCAACACGCGGATCCTAAAGCCTGAACGACGTCGTTTTATGCTTGTCGAAAGCATTTTTAACGGGTTTTAAAAAAATGGGAATTGACTTTTAAAATTGGGAGTCGCCACCGATCCTTTTCATTTAGGTGTGATCGGGTCACCTATAAAAATATTTTGGCCTACGAAATTCGAGAAAATGGGTTAGGGAGTCGGTTACGTACAAGGAAGGGTTAGCACCCTTGCAACGCCCAGGGTTGGTACCAAATTGATTAATGTTGTCCTAATGTCAAAACTTGAAAATAGTTAGGGTCAAAATTTTTTGAAAAAAAGGTTAATTAAATTGGAATTGAATCTCAAGATTAACTCGTTTCAAAGGGATAAAAGTATCATACTTAGCACGTTAGGATATAACACATTTATACTCTGACACCGAGATCATCCTTGATCTTCAAGACATGCAATTGAAGAAGGGTATTTGATTATCTGGTTGGACAAAAAGTTGACACCCAGTACGTTAGGGCATCATTTTCTGACTTTCCAAACGCACAAACATTGCCTTATTTTGGAAACTTTGGTTTTTGGATGAAATTTATAAAAATTTTAAAAATGATATAAGTTTGGTAGTCTAGGTTTTAAAGAAACATTATTTAAAGTGCAAATGGGATTATATGCGACGAATAATGATAATATAACACGAATTTGGCGCAATGATAACATAATACATGTAATGCAACATTAGTATCGTTAATCTAAAATATCAATATACATGAATAATAATAACAATCATGGACAATAATATAAACAATAATAACGATGATGATGGTAACAACGATATGGAAACACGAATAAGAAAATTATAATACATACAAGAATGATGATCATATAGCTTACACTATTTAAATACTAATATTAATATTCAAAGACAAATGAATCAAAAAATAATATTGTTTCTTTTAAATAAATAAATAGTAAAAGCAAGCTAAAATAAACAGTTGTAAACAAATTTTCAAGATGTTAATAAATGAATTTAAAATAAATAACATAAAAAGAAAATCAAAATCGACAATCTACAACCAAAAAATAAATAACACATGTATATGGGTTTACAAATGAACAGAATACATGAAAAATCTTAAATACCAAAACTATTCAAAAACAATACGTATAAGAGAATTTTAAAACATATAAATGAGGTAATGTAAGATAAAGTATCAAATAATTTAAAAACAATATAAGTTAAAATAGTTTAGGGTGAATATTATATAAATTAATTTAAAATAAATAACATGTGAAACAACTTAAGCTAAATAATGTGTAAACAAATAAAATAACATATAAAGGTGTAAAATAAATGATATGTAGATAAAAGAATCTAAAGTGGCTAATATATACAGAAAGTTTAACAAGAGTAGTACATAAAAAACTAAAATAAATAATAATAATAATAATAATAATAATAATAATAATAATAATAATAATAATACGATCTTTTAAAAGAAAATAAATAAATAAACTCATTTAAACAAGTCGAGGACTAAATTAAAAACAGACTGAAGTTCAAAGTATAAATTTGAAATAAGGAAAGCCCATTAAGGATCGAAGTGAAACGCGCAAACAACAGAGGGGGCTAGATGGGAAAAATTCCCAAAAATCCCTTGCGCACATCCAGTTTGACAACTCTAGGGACCAGTTCGAAAACGAAATGAAACCTGAGGGCCAAATTTAAAAGAACAAATAAATCAGATAACGGGGCCTAATTCGGGGGAATTGTGAACGATAGGGAGTATTCGCGCAAATATCCCTTTGAGGGAATATGCGCAGTAACCCCTTTTAACTAAACGGCGCCGTTTCACTTGTTTTATAAAAACAAAATTTAACAAAAAAAAATGAATCAGTCTGTCCCTTTTTTTTTTAACTTTGAAAACCTTCAAAACCTCTCAACTCTACAGCCCTCCCCTGGCGGTTGGGTTTCATTTTCGCCGTCCATCACGCCACCACCATATACGATGGCCGATGGTGCGCGAAGTGTGTCTTTCGCTCCTGTTCGAAGCCCGATTGAGGTAAGTTTTTCTCTTTTCTTTTTGTTATTTATTCGTTTATGAAGAGTTTAAAAGAGGAAAAAAAATAAAAAAAATAAAGGAGAAACAGTATATAAAACTGGAAACCGAAATCACCTAGAATAGTCGTTCCTTTTTTACTAATGTTCGTAAAAGTTCGTAAAAAGTCCCCCTTTACAAACGTTTTGCTTCAGTTTTTATAACCGATTTACAAAAGATTCATTTCTATTTTTAATTTCTTTTTTATCTGTTTCTTTGTCGTCTTCCTTTCTTGTTGTTGCATGTTGGCTTCTTTCGCAAGGTATGGGCAATGGCAAAGGCGTGCGAAAGTGGTGCTGTCAGACGCGTGCAGGTGTGACCGAGGTGGGGGTGCTAGTGGCTAGTCAAGAGCGGGGCTTCGCCCGAGGGAGCAGCGGCGCGAGTGGGCAAAAGCAAGTGGCGGCCCATTGGGGGCTAGGGTTTGCTTGGCTGAGGGTGTTTAGAAATTGGGCTTGTAAAGTGGGCCATTTAGGTTTGGGTTGATTCCACTAGGGTTAATTGGGCTCCAGGACTGTTTTGTTAAATGGACATTGGACTTCATTAATGGTCTTTTAATCTGTATTTTTTTTGGTTTATTTTGTTTTATTTTTGGCTTTTTATATTGGTATTGGGCCCGAGCGAATTTAGGCTCTTACAATGCTTATCAGTTTAAGCAAAAACGGCGCCGTTTTTAAGCTCTTATATAAGCTATATTTCGACAAAAAAAAATCATTTCTGCAACTTGTTTAAAAAAAAATAGAAACGCTCTTAGAGGAAAGCTCGACCATCACCAATCGTTCAATCTCCGGCCACCCCTGCCAGCGCTTCACGTGCTTCACGCGCCGTCGTCGACGGCGGCTTTAAGGTATAAAAATTTCATTTTTTATTTATTTTCTAAGGTTTTGTATGTAACATGCATGAATCGAAAGAAAGAAATAAAGGATAATCGAAAGAACAGAATGGAAAATCACCTTTATAAACAAATTTTCGTTTTTATTCCTCTCTATTTTTTTTTGAATCTTATTGTGTATATATATCTCTCTGTTCTTTTTCCAGTATCTCTTGTTACAGGTTTTTGGGGCTTTTATAACCTCCGGAATAAATAAAATAAAAGGAAATAGAAAAGTTTGTAACTGTTGTCCATTTCTGCTGCGATTCCTTCCTTTTCTATGCAGGTCGAAGGCAGAGATCGTGGCGATGGTGCAGGAAATTTGCGCATGCTGTGGCGCGACTGGCGGCTTGACTCGCGGCGTGACTGTTGGCCTGGGTCGAGGCTGCAGCGCAAGGCAGAAACCTTATTTTCGGGGTTTCCAAATTCTGAAACAATCATTTGGGCTGTTCGGCACTATATGTTTTTGGGTCTTTGTTGGGTTAGGTGTTTAGTTTTGGGTACTATGTTCTATTTGGGTATTGGGCCACGAATAGTATTTGGGCTACTGGTTTTAACTTTGTAACTTGGACTGTTAAAAGACATTTATTTTTATAATATAGGCCCGGGCAAATTGGGCCTATTACAGAATTAATCCATAAACGGACCTAGGATTAATTCAACTTGGGTCCTGTTAATTTAGACAATTACATTCATATCTCTATCTTTTGTGAGTCAACCACTTAGATACCCAAGACAATGTATCTCCCTTGGACTTGATAGACGACATATTGTCCTTTAATCGATTTTCTCAATTTCAATTTATCAGACGATGGAACTTTTAAGTTATCAACTAATACAAGCTATCTTCTCGCATTACGATCTGACCACATAATGCAACTTAGTATTAGTTAAACATTAGGTCATCAATGAGTCAATATTTGCTTACATTTTGCTTTATGTGCAAAAACTGTCAACGACAAATACAAACAACATTAATGTGAATAGTGGGATTTTATTTAAATCAGTCTTTTCAAATAATTACAAGTACAAATGACGAATAAACTACACTTAAAACACTAGATTCTAACAGACACATCTCTTAATATAGGAATGCAAAGACAACTGAACCCCAGTTGTAGCCCCTACACTCTTGTAGATAGGCTAACAATGGGAGAAATCCCACATGAACTAAATTACCAAATTTATCAGACATTTGCATCTCTCCTATCAACCACAAAAATATATGCTTTTGCAATGTGCATAATTTGTCGTTACTCGATCAATCGTTCATTACAAAATTTTGTTCTAACCATGTTATATTCAAACGGAGACCTTTTGCGTATTTACTTTCCAAATGCTTGCCCAAGTACATGTTGTAGATCTTATAAATTACATCCTTCTTGGCAACATGGTTCTCAATTTGAAAGGCCAAGTTGTAGAACCACGTCCTCCAACGTGATTGTGCATTCTCCGCATAGAAAATGGAATATGTGCATCTCAAACCTCCAACACCATAACCAATGCGTGAATCCTTTTCCAATATCGAGCACAAGTCACATTGTAAAACTTGAACTCATTGAGTGATGCGAACCCGATCGCATCATGTTAGGACACAACTCGACGTCATCGAGAGTGGCCTAAGCTCGAGGGGCCTAAGTGCAAAATGAAGCTTAATTACAAGCTCATTTAGCTCACTAAGCATGCATGGCAATTTTATGCAAGCTGACCAGCTCGATTCTAGCTTATTGAGCTTGATTCAACTCGAATTCTAGCTCATTGAGCTTAATTCAGCTCAACTTAGTTCAATTGAGCTCATTTATATTTTTCTTCAATGCTTGTGTTTTTAATTTGATGGAATAAAATAAGTATGTTAGCTAAATTAGTTAAGTTCAGCTCAAACAAATTAAATTGTGTTTTAATGTGTCAAAAATCTAGACATGTTAATTGAATTTAAATGTGTCTTAGTTCATACATAATTATTAGCTAATTTTAACGTGTTAAGTTTAGAACAAATTTATTAGTTGCTGTTATTTAATATGTCCAGCCGAATCTAGTCATTAAATTTGTCTTTGCTGCAACTGATTTTATGATGTATTAAGCTGGATTAATGTGTCCTAAAAGGGAATTAATTTGCTGAATTTATTTGGTGCAGGTACATGCTTGGAATGACATTAAAGAGAGAATAATGAACTTGGTTAAGTGTAAGAAGCAAAATTAAAGACTAGCAGCTGTTGGCTGTTCGTGGAGTTCAATGGCCAAGATATTGTTCACATTAAGTCCAATCAGCTCACAATGTTTTCACACCTTGGCGGTTGCCCAAATCTATTCTTTCACACCATAAGGCCGTTTGGATCCAAGAGTTCACACACAATGCTGTTCGTGCACCTCAATGCACATTAAATTTGCTGGAGCTCATTCAGCTACCCAAGGCTGAATTAATGTAGTGAATCAAAATTTTTAGCTGCTCAATAAATGAACACTTCAAGCTCAATTCATCATCTCATTTATTAAGCTGAATTGGAAGACCAAATGGACTGTCTATTGCCGTCTCCTAAGCCTAGAGTTCACCAAAGGACTTGTAAACATTAAGTAACTTAGTCCAGCTCATTAGTAGCTAAATTAAGCTGATTGAAGGCTTCTAGAATCTACCCATTGACGTCTCCCATGCTAGGAAGCTTCAAGGGACCTTCTAAGAAGGTGCCAAGAAGGTTCAGCTCATTAAGTTGCTGCATGCTGTCCATCAGGCTACCCAAAGTGCCTATTCGGCTAGTTTAGTTTTCTAACTATAAATACTTTGCTATTTCTATGTAATTCAGACTTTTTGCCATTTTTGAATGAACATATTGTTCTTTTGTGAGGTTTCTTCCACTCCAATTTCGTTTGAGACTCATCTTGACTTATCTACTTGTCAGTGGCATCAATCTGATTCTTTTTGAACTTATAACAATTCCCGTGTGGCGTTCATCCCTATCTTGATACCTTTGATTCCTACCTCTTTAGGTAACAGGTCAAGGTCACATTTCCTTTATCACCATTCCACCTTAAGCAATATAAGTCTCGAGACGACACTCTTTATAGTGTTGGACCATTCTTGACGCTTAAGTCCGAATTTCCATTCCACTATCCAAAATTGCCTATATTTATTTCTTTGTAACCGAACCTACCTTATTCATACTTAGCCTAACTTTGAACCTATTTTGATAACTTTAGCCTCTACTTAGCCAAATACAACTCTTGCTTAAAACTGAACGATACTTTCTTATTGACGATCGGGCAACTAAGACGACTCGACTCGCATCACCTAGGCAGGATCGCATAATTTGGTATTAGAGCTACTAAAATGAGAAGTACCGACATTTGTAGTTATCCCGAAGTAGGTTCGTAAGGTTGAAAAAAAAGTTTCGAAAAAAAATATTGTTTTGCATCCAAATTTGTATTCATTCTATTGTAGTTGAAAAAAAATTGAAGTATATTGAAAAAAAATTTGAAGTTAAAAAAAAAGCGTTGAAGTTCATATTTATTTTTCTTGTATTCCTGATCAACAAATTTCCTCTTCATCTTCATCATCTACCATCCTATACGCCATACCTAAAACCCGAATTTTAATTTTGTTTCAGCCTACCCTACACCATCAACAATATAGCCCTTGTAAACAACTTTGAAGCCAACCCCTTAAACGACCATATAGTCTAAAAAGAGACTTCTACGAAATCACAAGAGAAGAAAAAAACGGAAAAAGGCACGAGTCTGTGAGCACAATAGAGAGAAGAAAAAAACCATATAACGAGTGTAAACACGAGCGTGAGTGCCACTATATCTTTTTTTTCCGAGTGAAACGTGAGGTTTGTGGTGAGGTATTCATTTTCTATTTTTTTAACACTTTTCTGTTCATCAATTAATCATGTTTCGAGAAGAGTTTTCAAAATTGAAATTTCAATATGTGATGCAAGAGATGGACCGATTGTTTGATAGAAAACTAGAACCATTGCAAAAATGATTGGATCGTGTCGAAGAGCGGGGCCAGCGAGCAAGAGCCCAACGAGAGCGAATTTATCCAAGTTGAGGGACAGAGATAAGAACATCACGGAGACCCGCTGCTAGTGAATTTGTTAGAAGAGATTCTTATCGTGATTCCCCTTCCTCAAGGAATTCGAGACGAAATCAAACAAGTTTTGAGTTTGAAGCCTATTATGGTAGCAAACGAGAAGATTTAAGCAATTCATCGTATACATCAAGATATTCATCCATGAAGATTCAATCTGAAGAGATTATCGTCTTTTATATGAAGACCCTTCCTCTTCTTCTCAACGAAAGGCTTCTCATTTTGATGATTTCTTCTTGTTGTCTTCCTTTTGTAATGAAATCGAAAAAGTATGTGAAAAAGAAAAAAAGGATGAAAGAAAGCAAAAAGAAAAAGAGATCGAAAGAGAACAAAAAGAGATTGAGAGTGAAAAAGAATGTGAAAAAGAAAAGAAAATAGAAAAAGAGATTGAGGTAAAAAAAGAGAGTAAGCAAGAAATGAGTGTTGTTGGAAAAGAAACGAGAGTCGATGAGTTTTCAAAAATAAAAGAAACTATGGAAAAAGAAAGAGAGATTGAAGAAATGATGGAAAAAGATGCAAGAGAACAAGAAAAAGTGAGGAATGTATTCACTAACCAACATGTGAGTTTTCCTCATGTTGTTTCTTCTCAGGTTTTTGAAGAATCGATTGACAAATTCTAGCTTCATTACCTTTTCGATGAGAGGCGATTTCGATTGATCGAGACAGGTAAGAACATCGATAACCTTAGTCCACAAGCGTCTAAAGGTAAGCAAGGTAAGGGTTTGATGTTATTTGAGTCTCAACAATTTCGTTTGAATGGTATTGATGAGAAAGCCGGAGACTTAGGTTGTGAAAGAGCTATTCATCTTGATTTGGTTGATAATCATAATTTGATTGATGATGATTTTGTTTTACATAGTAATACGAAGCGTTTTCCTGCTCATGAGTATGACATTGGCAAGATTGTTCATAAAGTAAGATTAAATCAGCCCAAACAAAATTTGGTCTTTTGTGATAAAAAGTTGACAAGTGAAATGCCTAGTTTGCTCGTGTGTGATGATAATTTGAATTTTCTGATCTATAGTGTGAAATTCCCATGTTTGAGTGAATCTATTCGAATGAAATTTAAAGGGTTTTGTTTGAGTATGAGTATGCTAAAACCATCGTTGTTTAACTTGTGTAAATTATTGGAGATAAAGAGACTCGTTTCACCTTTTGGATCGAGTAATCTGATAAATCATAATATATACATATTTTAATCCTACATTTGTCATACTTTTGGATGATTTATCCCTTGAATTGTGGAATTTGATGCTCCTAATCCTTTAATTTCATGTTTTATACTCAAAAGAGCTTAGGGGGATGAAAAGAACGAGAAATGGGCCAAAAACGGGGAAAATAGGCCAAAGTAAGAAATCCGCACTGCCTGGAGTTTGCCGCACGGCGGTGCCACTTTAGCAAACTCGAACACGGCCCAAGGCTGGATTCACACGGGTGTGTCCCTGTCGTGACCCTTTTTAATTTCACTTGGATTAGGATACTTGTGGGCCAAGTAAGGCATCCCGAAAACCTATATAAACACCCTAGAGGGCAACCTAAAAGGAGAGTTCGACAGAAGGCCTCTGTCAGGGCTTTTGACAGGAGCAAAGCCATAGAGAGTTGAAATTAGAGAATTACTCGAAGAAAGGCAGTTGATCCATCTCAGAAGCCAGAATCACGCTTAAGACTGAGGATCTTCCCTTCAATTTCCTTCACGGGGTTTTAGGGTTTTTCTTTATGTTTTGTTATTTAATTTCTTCTGAGATGTATTCTTTTATAAACATGAACTAAACCCTTCAAATACCTGAGAGGGATGAAACCTAAGACAAATCTTGTTATTGTTTTCTGAACTATATGATAAATACTTGATTTGTTCTTAATTCTTGTTTTAATACTTCAGGATATTGATTCAAGTATTGATGTGCTTAGGAAGTAGAGAAAAAGTCCCTGCTTAAGAGTAGATCTGGCATAATTAAACGGAGTTGATCGCACTCCTAGAGATAGGACGACAAAAATCTGCCGGATTAGGGTCAAACCTAATATGGGAGTCCATAGATCGAGTTAATGCAACACTAGGGATTTTAATTAGAAAGAGATTTCAATTAATCAACCTAGGGTTAGACGTTAGTAACCTCGAGAGAGGTATTAATATAAATTAGGGAATCCTACGGATCAAGTCAAGTGAATAAATTGTCTGGTTCAGAGTTAAATAACAAGTGAAGTCTAGGTGGATTCTTCCTCGGGTATTGTTTTAATCAATTGGTTTTCTCAAAAGTATTTTCCCAATTCATTCTCCGTGTCTTGGCATCCTTAGTTTAGGAATTAGTTAGATAAATATCAATCCCTTTTATTTTAGGCTAGATAATAGAAAGAAAGTCAGTACTGTACTTTTGGTTCCCTTGGGTTCGACATTCCGGTCTTGCCACTAAGCTATACTACAGTTCGATAGGTGCGCTTGCCTCGATCGTGGTGATAGTTAGTTTCTAGGCTCGATCATTCTTTATATAAATATTAAAACTCTCAGACACACGATCATAATCAAACTCGTGTGTTCAAACCTGGAGTTCGATGTTCTGGTTCGTTATTAGGGAAAATTGAGCGTCGTAAATTCTACGTGAACAATCTTTCCTTGTTTGATGATTTATCATTTTATTCGAAAACAAAGTCTGTGAATGTTGTTGGCTTGCAAAGTCAATATTAAGTTTTTGATTCTGGAAATTATTTTAAATTGTGGTTTAAAAGATTTGAGCATGCTTTGTTTGGTAATGATTTCAAATTGCTTCATGTTTTTCCTATGATGCCCGTTAAAGGACTTTTGAGTCAGATTGAAGCGGTAAGAGAACACTTTGTTTTTTACCCCGGAGCCCATTGTTTTTTATCTTTGTTCAAGGGATTTTAGAATTGGAATATGGTTAACTCTCAAATGCTTTGTGATTCTGGTTTGTTGACGTTGTAATAACCAAATTTGCCCGGCCCTAAACCCAATAAACCCGAGCCCAAATTGCGAAACCAAAAATTAAATAAAACAAAAAATCCAATAAAATAAAAGTCTAAAGTCCATTTACAAAACCCACAAAGCCCAAATTACCTAACCCAAACTTAGCCTAACCTATCAGTCCAAAATTACAAAGCCCAATTAACCCAAACCTAACCCTAACCCAATAAGCCCAAAACCTAAAACTTCAGCAACCCCTAGCTACTCTCTAAGCGCCGTCAACTCTTCGCCTGCCTGGACGGGCACACTTCTGATTTCTCGCGTGCATTCCACGCGTGCCCCTTGGGTTCCTTGCGTCGTACTGGTGCCCACGTGCGTCGTTCTTCATGCCTTGGCCGAATATGCGTCTGACATCGCTGACACCACCAGCGCACCCTGAGCCTCGGTCGAACGGCCCATACGCCACTATCTTCCACTTCACACGCCTCTGTTAGTGCCCATACCTGCGAAAAAAGAAAACAACAGCAACCACGGCAACGAGAAGGAATTTTATTGTATTTTATTTTTGTTGGTTTCTTCAAACATTCGGTTATAAAAACCGAATGAAGACACTGTAAAAAGGGGATTTTTCTTTTTTTTGGGGACGAATTCAAAAGAACAAAGGAGGAACCGTCAGAAATCAAGAAAACAAAAAATATAAAAGGTTGAGTCCATTTTCGTGCTAATCTTGGCTACCGTTTTCGTTTACTTTCAGTTCTTTATTTTTGTTACTTAAGACTTTCACAAGCAATAATAAAAAGGGGAAAAGGGACTTACGATTGGGTTGAGGCCGTCGACCTTCGTTTTCTCCGTCACGATCGGAGCTTAGAAGAGGGTCACGTTTCAGATCTTACCTTTGTTCTCTCCGTGGCAATAGGGGCCGGACGGTGACGAATCGAGTCGGGTCGTGCACCGTGTTTCTCGCCCGTCCAAGGGACGATTCCGTGGCTAGGGGAAAGGTTTAGATTTCGGCTGAGGGAAGAGATAAAGGGGCTAGGTTTTGCTGAAGGAGAGAATCGGGACGTTTTAGTTCTGTTTAGGGGAGGTTTAAAAGCCACCGATTAAAACGGCGCCGTTTCAGTGGGTTCCCCAGGCGCCAAAACGGCGTCGTTTTGGGGAACCCAGGCAAACCGACCCGAAGTCGACCCGACCCATATACAGGGTCCGCGCGTTTGTCCTTTGAGGGGACAATTGCGCCCCAGGTCCTTTAACGCTCCACCCTCCGTCAATCGAGTCCTTTTTAATATTTTCGGATTTGTCTCAAAATGTTTCATGCTGTTCCAATTTAACCCGGCGCAAAACCCTGCGTATAGGGCGCAGGGATAATTTCCCAAATGGTCCCTGTCTTTCGTGCGCGTCTCAAATAAGCCCTTTTCCTTTCGTTTTATTTCGAATTAACCCCAAATCCCATTTTTAAGTGCAATTTGATCCTTTTTTAGTTATTTTGGAATCTTCTAAGTCCTTCTATTATTTTCTTATTATTACTATTATTATTACTATTATATCTTATATATTTGTGTTATTTTTATTATATTATTATTATTATTATTGTTATTATCATCATATTGTATATATATATATTATTATTATTATTATTGCCATATTTATATTAGTATATTGTGTATCGCTTATTATCATTACTTATTATTATATTATTATATTTTTCATTACTACTATTATTATTACTATTATCATTATTGTATTATCACTTGTACATATTTTTGCATTATCATAATTACTATTATTATCATTATTACTATACTAATTATATTATTATTATAGTATTTACTATTATTATATTATATTGTCATTATTATTGTTATATTTTCTGTATTACTATCATCTTTATTATTTATGTTATTATCGTTATTAGTATATTGTGTATATTATGTGTTGTTTTCATTATTATTACGATATTTATATTATTATATTGGGCATATAGCGTATTAACTACTATTAATATATATTATTATTATTGTCACGTTTATATTTACATGTTGTATATACTGCATATTGTTATCATCATTATTATACTTATATTATCGTTTTGTATATATTCTGTATTATCATCATTATTCATCGCATGACTCTATTCACGTTTTGAATAACGTTTCCTTAAAACGTATCGGGTTTTTCATCAATTTCACCAAAAAATTCTAAAAATTTTCGAATAAGGCAATATTCCGTGTTTGGAAATTCAAGGGACCGTGCCCTATGAGTTGGGTTTCAGTTCTCTTGCTTGCCCAAATAATCGAATAACCTTTTGTTATTTTAATAAATGAGCCTTAGGGATTAAGAGATGACCTTAGGTTTGGGGATTGAAATTATCGTGTCCTACGTATTGGATGTGATATTTGGTCCCTTTGAAACAAGGAAATCTTAATATTCTAAGAAGACTCAAACATTTCCAAAAAACCCAAATTTTTAAATTCATTTCTAATTTTGTTAAACTTTCGACATTGGGACATCAATTAATCAATTTGGTACCGATTTTTGGGCGTTGCGAGGGTGCTAATCCTTCCTCGCACGTAACCGACTCCCGAACCTATTTTCTCAAATGTTCGTAGACCATAAACCCCGTTTTAGTAAACCGAAATGTTTTATTAAAACAAAGGTGATCCGATCACACCTAATAAAAGGTCGGTGGCGACTCCCGTTTTATTCATTTTCGAAACCCAAGTTCGATTCCCGTTTTTGTCAAAAAATGGTTACGACAGCTTGGCGACTCCACTGGGGACCCTTGAGAGTCAGGCCGTAAATTGATTGATTTTTGTCCCTTTGATTGAAAATTTGGAAAATTGTTTTGAAAGATCGTGTTTCTCTTTGATGCATTTGCTTGTGCTATAGTGTCGAGTCTCGTAAAATACTTTGGCATTGCATTGCATGACCATTGCGGTCACACCCTTAAGTGGGAGTGGGAAGCTACTCTTTCGTGAGGTTTTTACCTCCGTGCAAGATAGTGGATCACTTTCGGGATACATCCGTACCTATGTCTTCGTGAGATTTTTATCTCCGTGCAGCCATAGGGAAATGTATTCCCCTGAACCGAACTCGGTCTATATGAGCCTATAATGGGTGAGGATCGAGGAATCTGCTGGTTCAGGTACCTTTACCCTAGAACCGAACCGCATATAGAGAGACTTAAGAGCCCGTCGTAGATAGAGCCGTGCAAACTCTAGTTGTTACCCCAAATACGAGTTTGATTACCTCCTATTTGTTTTAAGTCCCTTTTGTACCTGGTACTAATTTGTGGTGTTTCATTTTCATTGCATGGCATTTCATTATAGAAAGGGTGTTGATCCACATTCGATTGCTAGATAGAAAAGCTTGACATGGAAAAGGGGTTTCTCAATAGAGTGGAGGATAATGCGGCTGTCCAAGTGTGGTCCGAAAGAATACAGCGAGAAAAAGGAGATAGCTTGACAGTGGGATATGAGTCAGAGTTGTGGGATTTCACTCGCGTCAGCGTTGCTCAAAATGACCTGCGAGAATTAAAGGAAATATGGGATTCCTGGGGCAATGAAGACAAACAACTGTTCTTCCATAATTACGGTGATCTGCACTATCTGCTGAATATCAAGGTAGACGAGTACCTACTTCGAGCCATTACCCAGTTTTGGAACCCCGCCTATAGTTGCTTCACTTTTGGAAATGTAGATTTGGTTCCAACTATAGAAGAGTACACGGCTTTGTTTCGATGCCCGAGAATTCAAACTGATAAGGCATATTCAAGGTTTGCTAATGTGTCAGCATTCTCAAAAAGGCTAATGAACATCAGAGGAATGAGTGAGCAATGGATTACGGCCCGGATCAAACAAAAAGGGGATTGTAAGTGCATTCCATGGAAACACTTGAAGGACTTGATCATGGCACATCCTGATAAGAAAAAGAGGGTCGACATCTTCGCGCTAAGCATCTATGGTTTGGTCATTTTCCCCAAAGCATTAGGGCACATAGAGGATGCGGTTTCGGACCTATTTGATAAACTCGACAAGGGAGTCACACCTATCCCCGCAATTTTGGCCGAAACCTTCAAATCATTGAACGCCTGCCGAAGAGCGGGCGAAGGAAGGTTCATAGGATGTGCACAACTGTTGCTTTCATGGTTTCATTGTCGTTTCTGGAAAATAGAAAAAGTCTCATGCAAAATCTATTTTGAAAACTACTCCCCTCTGAAAGAATTAGCGGATACCCCAAGGCGGGACGACCTATCAGGAGAGAAATGGATAGCGATCCTCCAAAATTTGCAAGTGGAAGATATAGAATGGAAGACTTCGTGGATGATCCCTGACGAAATTTTGTATCGATGCGGAGAATTCGACTGGGTCCCTTTACTCGGAATATGGGGAGCTGTTGGGTACGCCCCATTGCTAGTAATGAGACAGTATCAATCGAGGCAATTTATACCGGCGACATATGGATTAGCCCAGTGTGAGTTTTCGTACAAGGACGATAATTATAAGAAGAAAGTTCGTGAGATATCAGATGCATGGACTCAAACTCGGAAAATGAAGAGACTCGCCATAAGGCCGATGATTACGCCTGAATACGATCGATGGTGGGCCAAAAGAGTCAATGGCAACATCCCAAGGCCTACCCAAGGGAATGCTCGACCAGTAGAAGAACAGCTGCAAGTAATCCCGTCTGAATTGGAGATTATCAAGCAAGATTTCGAGAGAAGAAGCCGAGAATTGGGTAAAAAGATAGAGCAGCTAGAAGAGGAAAAGATGCGGTTAGGGTTAGATGTTGACCTCCACAAGTTTGAGGCCGAAAAATTAAAAAAGGGAAAGAACAAGGCTGAAGAGGATTTGGATAGTCTAAAGACGGACTATAAGAAGCTACGCATGTCCATCAGAACTGCTGGTTTGGCCAAAACGTCAGAACAATGGCGGCAAGAAATTAAAGAAGAAAAGTCCAGAGCTGATCAGTGGGAGAAGAAATTCCAAGATGCTCGAGGACGAGAGGATGCTTTGAAAAAGAGCCTGTTAGAAAACCAAAGCGAAAAGGAGAAATTACGCGCCCAAGTAGTAGAATTAGAAAGGTCACTACTTTTGCACCGTAGTCGCAACTCGGTAGTTGAATTAAGAGCTAGTCAAAACAAAATCGAGGAGATGAGAGGAAAGATAGAGGAGCTCGAGACTGCATTACGAGATAGCAAAATTCTATGTGAGATCCTTGAAGCGGGCAATGGACACTGGAAGGAGCAGCTCCACCGTTCCCAAGAACAGATCAGAAACAGAGACTACTTAATGGGCGAAGCCGTGGCTCAAATCCGAGAGGCGGCCGATCATTTGCAAACCTTGGCGGTTCGGGCCGACACGTTAAGTCTGATGTATGAGTCAGGATCGAAACGAGGCCAAAGTTTAGCTTGGCTTCTTAGGAAAATTACGGATTTAGGCATTAGGGCAAGGTCGTATATGTAATCGTCCGTTCTAAAGGAAATTCATTTTCTAGTAAAGTTTATCTAATGGGATTGAATCAAATCAACACCTTTTTCTTCTTGCATTCATTCCATGCATTGCATTCCATCCATTCGCATACATCACACCATTTGCATCAAAAAGGAGCCTAATTGGTTAAAAACGTGACAGAAGTTACCCTGGAAACCGACGAGGATCAACCTATCGTACATTACTACAACACTCGTCGTAAGGCAAAAGCAATGGACCAAAGATACGAACAATTCCAGAAGGACATGGAAGACCAAATGAAGAAGTTTCAGAAAGAATTGAAAGACCAGATGGAAAAGGCTCAAAAAGATATGGTGGCCCAAATGAGTCAATTAATGAGTGGGATAACAAACAAAGGAAAAGACCCTACAACTAGTACCGGGAAAGAAAGCGAAGGCCATCCTCCAGGATTTACTCCACCCCATGAATTTACAGGCCTAGAACACCCACCTGTACTCCCACCTGCCCATCTAGGGCAAGGAGTATTTGCATCAAGTCACGGAACTAACCCAGCTGACCCTATTGTCCCAGATTTGGATGATCCTGTGGAACTAGCTAAGTTAAGAATGAAGGATCAGGGTACTCAAGCCAAGTTTAAAGATCTGGAAGAAAGACTCAGGGCAGTAGAGGGAACTAGGGTCTCTTCCGCAATGAGCGTCAAAAAGCTCAGTTTGGTTCCTGGTCTGGTCTTGCCCCCAAAATTTAAGGCACCAGACTTTGAGAAATACGATGGAACAAGGTGCCCAAAGGCGCATCTCATCATGTTTTGTCGGAAAATGGCCGGTTATGAGGACGAAGACAAGTTGCTGATACACTGCTTTCAAGAAAGCTTGATAGGGTCAGCTCTCCGATGGTACAATCAACTAGGAAGAGAAAAGATCCAATCATGGGATGACTTAGCTGCAGCATTCTGTGAACAATATAAACACGTCTCCGACATAGCGCCTGATCGCCTAACATTGCAGATGATGGAAAAGAAGCCATCTGAGACCTTTAGGCAATATGCTCAAAGGTGGAGAGACGTCTCGGTTCAAGTGGAACCTCCACTAACCAAGACGGAGATCACAGTCCTTTTTATTAACACTTTAAGAGCGCCATTCTATGACAAACTGGTGGGGAATGCCACAAAGGATTTCGCAGATGTCGTAATATCTGGAGAGCTCATCGAAAACGGCATCAGGAACGGGAGAATGGAAGGGTCTGAAAGCTCTAAAAGGCCATTTAAGAAGAAGGAGCCAGAAACCCATATGGTAGGGACCGAGAATCACTACACTCCTAATCCATACCCTATCCAACCTCGACCTCAATTCCGCCCAACTCCAAACCTCTACTTTCCTCCTCAGAACCTCTATTATCAAACCCCTCCCCCTTATCCCGTCTATACCGCTGATGCCCAAAGACCACTCACCATCTTCTCACCAAATACCACAATCGCTCCGAGCCAACCCAGAAATGAACCAAGGCCAACGAGACCCAACCCCGAAAAACCTCAGTTTGCCCCTATTCCCATGACATACGGGGAACTGTGCCCAAAGTTGCTAGAGAAACAACTAATAACACCGCATTACATAGCACCTTTGAAACCTCCCTATCCTAAATGGTACGATCCTAATGCTAGCTGCATGTACCATGCTGGAAACCGGGGGCATTCCACGGATAATTGCATAGCCTTTAAAAGAAAGGTTCAGAGTCTAATTGATGCGGGCATTTTACGTTTTGATGGGATCAGTACGGTGGCCAGAAATCCGCTCCCTAACCATACTGAAGGGAACGTGAACGTGGTGACAAATGAAGATGGCCGGCGAGCTAAAAGTCGTGTCTCTGAAATAAAGACGCCATTGGGGAAAATATGGGAAATAATGATGAAAAAGGGTTTGCTTGGTCCGCTTGACAAAAGTTCCAAGGAGGAAGATACAGAAGGTCAAAGTTTTTGTGTCTTTCATGGCATAGAAGGGCACCGCATCCAATCTTGTGAGAAATTTAAAGAATTGCTCCAAGATATGATGAACAATAAGGAGTTTGAGGTCTATGATAAAAAGGAAGAGATCATCGAAAAAGATGTATGTGCATCCGAAGATCGATCATCAGGACCCCCTTATAGTGCCGACCGACCTTTGATAATCTACTACGAGGCAAAAAGGGAGGAGCCGAAACCAAAGATGATAATTAAGATGCCAACTTCGTTCCCTTACAAGGAGGACAAAGCAGTGCCTTGGGAATATGATGTCAACATTACCCTGCCAGAAGCTACGAAGGGAAGCGTTAGCGAAGTAGGGCATTTCACCCGTAGCGGAAGGTGTTATTCTCCCAAGATGGTCGAACCGGAAAAGAAAGTCGTAAGCACGAGTCAAAAGGGGAAAGCGTCGATGCATGAAACCGAGGCTGAGGTTGAAGTACAATCTGGACAAGAATCTAAAAGGCCCGTGAGTGAGGACGAAGCACACGAATTTTTGAGGTTCATCAAGCACAGCGAGTATAACATTGTGGAGCAATTGAACAAACAACCAGCAAAGATCTCAGTGTTATCTCTACTGTTAAACTCAGAACCACACCGAAACGCTCTATTAAGTGTGTTAAACCAAGCATATGTACCGAGTAATGTACCCGTGGAAAAACTTGATAGGTGGGCAAATAACCTAAACGCAGATAATTTCATCTCCTTCAGCGATGATGAAATACCACCAAATGGAAGGGGCTCCGTCAAGGCACTACATATCACGGCCTATTGCAAAGGATACATAGTACCAAGTGTACTCATTGATAACGGGTCTGCGCTTAACGTCATGCCTTTAGCGACACTGTCCAGAATGCCGGTGGATATGTCTTATTTGAGACCTTGTCATTCCACGGTAAGAGCGTTTGATGGGACGCGACGGGAGGTCATGGGAAAGATAGAGATCCCTCTAGAAGTGGGCCCATGCACATACAATATTGAATTCCAGGTCATGGACATTGCACCTTCATACAATTGCCTCTTAGGGAGACCTTGGATCCATTCAGCTGGGGCAGTCCCTTCATCTCTCCACCAGAAAGTAAAGTTTGTCATGGATAATCGCTTGATCACCGTTGCTGGTGAGGAAGACATCATTGCGGCCATCTCTACCGATGCACCCTACATCGAGGTGAACAAAGACGCAGTAGAGTGTTCCTTCCGTTCCTTTGAATTCATCAATGCTACTTTCATTGCTGAAGGAAGCAAAGCCCCCACACCCAAGTTGTCAAAGAATACCAGGATGGGAATCAAACTAACGGTTGGAAAAGGAGCCCGAGCAAGGAAAGGCTTGGGGAAATACCAGCAAGGGATGGCTAGAGCGCTAAAACCGGTACCCCACAAGGCTCGATACGGCTTAGGATTTAAGCCCGACATGCAACAAAGAAGGAAACAATTGCAAAGGGAGCAAGAAAGAAGGATCGCAAGAGTCACAGGTCGAGAATTAGAGTGGGAACCCATAACATATCCGCCTTTGTTGAAAATATTTACCTCGGCCGGAATTATATTCCCGAGAGAAGAGGACCCGCGGAGTATGGTGTCATGGGTAGAAAAGGGTCTACAGGACTTCAGCATAAATCTCATTGGCAAAGGGAATAATGCGATTGGAAACTCTTCGATGATACGCCCTTGTCCTCCAGGATTCACTTTGAACAATTGGACTGCTGTGGATCTCCTTGTAGTTTCCAAATCCCCTCCGGAGTAATGCTCAGTATTAACTTTTTGTATACCCCTAAGCTGTAGGGGAATATGTTGTGAGAGTTTATTTTGTCTATCTAGCTTTTAAAATGAAACATGAATAAAGATGCATTTTGTCGCGTTCTTTCATTCTCATTGGTTCCACATTCATTTCTTTCTTTACCTGTCCCTATATATCCCATATCATCATGTCACGATGTCCCTCTATAGTCCTTTCTTTTTTACTTTTCAGGTGCTCGGATATCAACGACATGAACAATCCTGTTATGAGTCCTAAAATCGAATTTGAGAAGGCTATTTGTGTAGGAGAATTCGAGGCTGAAGAAGACGCCGAAGATTATGCCTCTTCCCCAGACCTACTGAAAATGGTAGAACAAGAGGATAAACAGATTTTGCCCTATCAAGAATCGGTCGAGACAGTGAATTTAAGAAGTGAAGAAAAGAAGCAAGAGGTAAAAGTCGGGACCTCCATATCTGAAGACACCAAACATGATCTAATCACCTTGCTTCATGAATACAAAGACGTGTTCGCATGGTCGTATCAAGATATGCCAGGTTTGAACGAAGATATAGCGGTCCATAGACTCCCACTGAAACCTGAATGCAAGCCTATCCAACAGAAGTTAAGGCGGATGAGGCCAGAAATGCTCTTAAAGATAAAGGAAGAAGTAA
The DNA here is from genome assembly GCA_005393395.2 of Gossypium australe. Taxonomy (NCBI): domain Eukaryota; kingdom Viridiplantae; phylum Streptophyta; class Magnoliopsida; order Malvales; family Malvaceae; genus Gossypium; species Gossypium australe. The sequence goes on along the minus strand of CM016619.1, from coordinate 138,264,501 downwards.
AGAAACAATTTGATGCTGGATTCCTGCAAGTCTCTAGATATCCAGAATGGGTAGCTAATATAGTCCCAGTACCGAAGAAAGATGGCAAAGTACGAATGTGTGTGGATTACCGTGATTTGAATCGAGCCAGCCCTAAAGATAATTTCCCGCTGCCACACATTGATACATTGGTAGATAACACGGCGAAAAATTCGTTGTTCTCCTTCATGGATGGATTTTCGGGCTACAACCAAATCAAGATGGCTCCCGAGGATATGGAGAAAACTACGTTCACGACGATGTGGGGGACATTCTGCTACAAAGTGATGCCGTTCGGTTTAAAGAATACCGGGGCAACATATCAAAGAGCCATGGTGACACTGTTCCACGACATGATGCATAAGGAAATAGAAGTCTATGTCGACGATATGATCACCAAATCTCAAGGAGAAAGAGAGCATGTTGAGAACCTCCGGAAGCTGTTCGAAAGACTGAGAAAATTCCAACTAAAGCTTAACCCTACCAAATGTACCTTTGGGGCTACCTCGGGAAAATTATTGGGATTCATCGTCAGCGAGAAAGGTATCGAGGTTGATCCGGATAAAATAAAGGCCATACAAGAACTACCGCCGCCGCGCACACAAAAGGAAGTCAGAGGATTTCTAGGGAGGCTGAATTACATTGCTCGGTTCATTGCTCAACTCACCAAGCAGTGTGATCCAATTTTTCGACTCCTTCGAAAACACAATTCTGGAGAATGGGACAAGGAATGCCAAGAGGCTTTTGACAAGATAAAGCAGTATTTATCTAGCCCTCCGGTGCTAGTACCGCCAACCCCCGGAAGGCCACTAATACTATATCTGACTGTGTCCGAAAACTCAATGGGTTGCGTCTTGGGGCAACATGATGAGTTTGGAAAAAGAGAACAGGCGATCTATTATCTCAGTAAGAAATTCACGGACTGTGAGACAAGATATCCGACAATCGAAAAGTTCTATTGTGCTCTGGTCTGGGCAACTCGGAGGCTTAGGCAATATGTGCTGTATCATACGACGTGGCTGATTTCGAAGCTAGACCCAATAAAATACATGATGGAGTCGCCTGCACTCTCAGGAAGAATGGCACGATGGCAGATCCTACTATCAGAGTATGACATCGTATACGTAAGCCAGAAATCGATTAAAGGGAGCGCAATAGCTGATTTCTTAGCAACTTGGACAACTGAGGAGTACGAGCCATTGAGATTTGACTTCCCAGACGAAGACTTGATATGCCTTATGGAAGAAGAATGTGAATCGTCGAAAGAGAAATCATGGAAGATGAGTTTCGATGGTGCATCAAATGCATTGGGGCACGGAATTGGAGCAATCCTAGTGTCACCCGAAGGGTACTATTACCCCTTTACTGCCAGATTAAATTTCTTCTGTACCAACAACATAGCAGAATATGAGGCTTGCATCATGGGACTTCGCACAGCTATCGAGCAGAACGTTAAGGTCTTGGCAGTCTCCGGGGACTCGGCATTAGTGATTTACCAAATCCGTGGAGATTGGGAAGTAAGGGACTCGAAGTTGGTTAAATATCGCGATCTCGTTATAGAACTGGTCAAAGAATTTGAAGAAGTGACTTTTAATTATTTCCCACGGGAGGAAAACCAGTTGGCTGACGCCCTGGCCACTTTGGCTTCAATGTTCAAAGCAAACCGAGAAACAGAAATAATGCCTCTCCAGATGAGCATATACGAGGCCCCGGCGCATTGTTTTAGCATTGACAACGAGGCAGACGAGCAACCATGGTTCCATGATATCTTAGAATATGTCAAGAATCAAAGATATCCCGAGCAAGCAAATGAGAACGACAAAAGAACAATCAGGAAATTGGCAGCGGGGTTCGTTCTCGATAGGGACATCCTGTACAAAAGGGGAAAAGATCAAGTCCTCCTGAGATGTGTAGATACTGTTAAAGCCAGAAAGATACTCGAAGAGGTCCATGAAGGAGTTTGTGGAACGCACGCCAATGGCTTCACTATGGCCAGGCAAATTATGAGGCTCGGTTATTACTGGTTGACAATGGAAAGCGATTGCATTAGTTACGCACGAAGGTGTCACAAATGTCAAGTTTATGGGGATAAAATTCATGCAGCACCTTCACCCCTTCATGTCATGACTTCCCCGTGGCCCTTTTCTATGTGGGGCATGGATGTTATAGGGCCAATCTCCCCGAAAGCTTCTAATGGACACCGATTCATTTTTGTGGTCATAGACTACTTCACAAAATGGATAGAAGCTGCTTCGTTTGCTAATGTGACAAGGACAGCAGTGTGCAGATTCTTAAAAAAGGAGATCATATGCCGATATGGCTTGCCGGAAAGAATTATTTCAGATAATGCTTTGAATCTGAACAACATAATGATGAAGGAAGTGTGCGAGCAATTTCAAATAAAGCATCATAATTCCTCACCCTATCGTCCAAAGATGAACGGAGCAGTAGAAGCCGCTAACAAGAATATCAAGAAGATCATTGGGAAGATGACTGAGACGTATAAGGATTGGCACGAGAAACTACCATTCGCTCTATACGCGTATCGGACGTGTGTGCGTACCTCTACGGGGGCAACTCCTTTCTCTCTAGTCTATGGGATGGAAGCTGTGCTGCCCATTGAGGTGGAAATCCCCTCCCTGCGAATCTTAATGGAGTCAAAGCTAGAAGAATCTGAATGGGTTCAGGCTCGATATGACCAACTGAATCTGATTGAAGAAAAACGCTTGAAAGTAATTTGTCACGGACAGATGTACCAAAGGAGAATGGTCGCAGCCCATAACAAGAAGGTGCGTCCAAGAGAATTTCGTGAAGGAGAACTCGTGTTGAGGAAGATTCTCCCTATACAAAAGGACTTTCGAGGAAAATGGGCACCGAATTGGGAAGGACCATACGTCGTAAAGAGAGCTTTCTCAGGTGGAGCTTTGATCCTCACTGAAATGGATGGGAAGGAGTTACCAAATCCGGTAAACTCAGATGCCGTGAAGAAATATTACGCCTAAAAAAAAAAACCGAAAAGGCATCCTGATAAACGGAAGCAATCTGGTCCGAGAAGGCAGAAATGGGTTGAACAAAGAGTCAAACAGCGAGATCATAGTATTAAAGCGGACTCTGAAGCTTAAGAATCTTTTACACGAAGAATCTTGCTCGAAAAGATTCGGGACGAAGAAACATGGAAAAATTCATACGTCGGATATCTAGAGCATTTATTACAACTAAACTTGTTTTCCTTTTATAATGCTTTCTTAATCGAGTCATTCCCTGTCAATTTTCTTGTTGCTTTTGAAATAAATATGAGGAACATCTTCCATGCCTACTTTGCAATTTTCATGCATTTTCCTTATGTTTCATTTTGGAGATAAATAGTAAAACTACACACTCTAAACGAAAAGAATATGGAGCATTACCTGGATGAGGATTGGGTAAATACGAGAGCTTCAAAGCAAGGACAAATTTCAACAGGGAACCAAAAAAAAAAAGGGAAATACGAATTACTCGTAGAACCTGAGGGCGGTTATCAAGCCCGAGGAAAGTCAAGAGTCGAAGCAAGGAATGCGGGCTACCATGAAAGTCGCAATGAAAAAGATACATGACGAACAAGCCCAAAACACATGGCATAATCATGCAGGCATTTAGGACAAACACATGCATATCATGACATCATCACGCATGTCCCATGCAGGTACGCCAGTAAAACAAGAAGTCTTGACGGTGGTTGCGCCAAACCAAAGAGAAAGAAAACATCCGAGTTTCACCAGATGATATATTTCAAGATTCCAGTTGCAAATATCAACTCATATCAAAGAGAAGTGAGTTGAGCCTCGGGTCACACCCTGAGGTGTCTTTTAATTTCTTTCCAAAATATCAACTCATATCAGAGAGAAGTGAGTTGAGCCTCAGGTCACACCCTGAGGTGTCTTTCAATTTCTTTTCAGAATATCAACTCATATCAGAGAGAAGTGAGTTGAGCCTCGGGTCACACCCTGAGGTGTCTTTTAATTTCCTTTCAAAATATCAACTCATATCAGAGAGAAGTGAGTTGAGCCTCGGGTCACACCCTGAAGTGTCTTTTAAGTTCCTTTCAAAATATCAACTCATATCAGAGAGAAGTGAGTTGAGCCTCGGGTCACCCCCTGAGGTGTCTTTTAATTTCCTTTCAAAATATCAACTCATATCAGAGAGAAGTGAGTTGAGCCTCGGGTCACCCCCTGAGGTGTCTTTTAATTTCCTTTCAAAATATCAACTCATATCAGAGAGAAGTGAGTTGAGCCTCGGGTCACACCCTGAGGTGTCTTTTAATTTCTGTTCAAAATATCAACTCATATCAGAGAGAAGTGAGTTGAGCCTCGGGTCACACCCTGAGGTGTCTTTTAATTTCCTTTCAAAATATCAACTCATATCAGAGAGAAGTGAGTTGAGCCTCGGGTCACACCCTGAGGTGTCTTTTAAGTTCCTTTCAAAATATCAACTCATATCAGAGAGAAGTGAGTTGAGCCTCGGGTCACCCCCTGAGGTGTCTTTTAATTTCCTTTCAAAATATCAACTCATATCAGAGAGAAGTGAGTTGAGCCTCGGGTCACCCCCTGAGGTGTCTTTTAATTTCCTTTCAAAATATCAACTCGTGCCAGAGAGAAGTGGGTTGAGCCTTGGGTTACACCCTGAAGTGTCTTTTAATTTCTTTTCAAAATATCAACTCATGTCAGAGAGAAGTGAGTTGAGCATCGGGTCACACGCTGAGGTATTCTCAATTTTTGCCTTTCAATTTCTGTTTCTGCTTGCAAAAATTGGTTCATATTACAAGAGTCCGAAGTATTTTCAATTTCAGTTCTTCAAATTTCTGTTGGTAAAAAAAAAAAATCAACTCATATTATGAGTTTGAGCCTCGGGGGCACATACAGAGGTGCTTACAGATGGAAGATTAAAGTCGCATTGAGCAAAGTGAATGAAGAAGTTCCAGTGGATAAGGAAGATTGGGCAAGAGCAAAATGAAGCCACAGACTATATCTTTCTGAAGTAGCAGTGGAGTAGAATGAAGATCGGAGTTTCCCGGGAGGTGAGCAAGTTCAAGAATGAACGAGATTGAGGAAAGACGAATCGAAGCTACGGGTCATGTCACGCGAAAGCAGCGGTGGAGTGGATCAAAGCAACAGGGTTTGATTGATCGAAGAATCTATACCTGGCCAAGGCCGGGCAAAATCGGTTCTTCTATTGTCTTTGCTCTATTGTCGTTTCACAACAATGAGCAAAGAGGGGCAGCTGTAATAACCAAATTTGCCCGGCCCTAAACCCAATAAACCCGAGCCCAAATTGCGAAACCAAAAATTAAATAAAACAAAAAATCCAAGAAAATAAAAGTCTAAAGTCCATTTACAAAACCCACAAAGCCCAAATTACCTAACCCAAACTTAGCCTAACCTATCAGTCCAAAATTACAAAGCCCAATTAACCCAAACCTAACCCTAACCCAATAAGCCCAAAACCTAAAACTTCAGCAACCCCTAGCTACTCTCTAAGCGCCGTCAACTCTTCGCCTGCCTGGACGGGCACACTTCTGATTTCTCGCGTGCATTCCACGCGTGCCCCTTGGGTTCCTTGCGTCGTACTGGTGCCCACGTGCGTCGTTCTTCATGCCTTGGCCGAATATGCGTCTGACATCGCTGACACCACCAGCGCACCCTGAGCCTCGGTCGAACGGCCCATACGCCACTATCTTCCACTTCACACGCCTCTGTTAGTGCCCATACCTGCGAAAAAAGAAAACAACAGCAACCACGGCAACGAGAAGGAATTTTATTGTATTTTATTTTTGTTGGTTTCTTCAAACATTCGGTTATAAAAACCGAATGAAGACACTGTAAAAAGGGGATTTTTCTTTTTTTTGGGGACGAATTCAAAAGAACAAAGGAGGAACCGTCAGAAATCAAGAAAACAAAAATATAAAAGGTTGAGTCCATTTTCGTGCTAATCTTGGCTACCGTTTTCGTTTACTTTCAGTTCTTTATTTTTGTTACTTAAGACTTTCACAAGCAATAATAAAAAGGGGAAAAGGGACTTACGATTGGGTTGAGGCCGTCGACCTTCGTTTTCTCCATCACGATCGGAGCTTAGAAGAGGGTCACGTTTCAGATCTTACCTTTGTTCTCTCCGTGGCAATAGGGGCCGGACGGTGACGAATCGAGTCGGGTCGTGCACCGTGTTTCTCGCCCGTCCAAGGGACGATTCCGTGGCTAGGGGAAAGGTTTAGATTTCGGCTGAGGGAAGAGATAAAGGGGCTAGGTTTTGCTGAAGGAGAGAATCGGGACGTTTTAGTTCTGTTTAGGGGAGGTTTAAAAGCCACCGATTAAAACGGCGCCGTTTCAGTGGGTTCCCCAGGCGCCAAAACGGCGTCGTTTTGGGGAACCCAGGCAAACCGACCCGAAGTCGACCCGACCCATATACAGGGTCCGCGCGTTTGTCCTTTGAGGGGACAATTGCGCCCCAGGTCCTTTAACGCTCCACCCTCCGTCAATCGAGTCCTTTTTAATATTTTCGGATTTGTCTCAAAATGTTTCATGCTGTTCCAATTTAACCCGGCGCAAAACCCTGCGTATAAGGCGCAGGGATAATTTCCCAAATGGTCCCTGTCTTTCGTGCGCGTCTCAAATAAGCCCTTTTCCTTTCGTTTTATTTCGAATTAACCCCAAATCCCATTTTTAAGTGCAATTTGATCCTTTTTTAGTTATTTTGGAATCTTCTAAGTCCTTCTATTATTTTCTTATTATTACTATTATTATTACTATTATATCTTATATATTTTGTGTTATTTTTATTATATTATTATTATTATTGTTATTATCATCATATTGTATATATATTATTATTATTATTATTGCCATATTTATATTAGTATATTGTGTATCGCTTATTATCATTACTTATTATTATATTATTATATTTTTCATTACTACTATTATTATTACTATTATCATTATTGTATTATCACTTGTACATATTTTTGCATTATCATAATTACTATTATTATCATTATTACTATACTAATTATATTATTATTATAGTATTTACTATTATTATATATATTGTCATTATTATTGTTATATTTTCTGTATTACTATCATCTTTATTATTTATGTTATTATCGTTATTAGTATATTGTGTATATTATGTGTTGTTTTCATTATTATTACGATATTTATATTATTATATTGGGCATATAGCGTATTAACTACTATTAATATATATTATTATTATTGTCACGTTTATATTTACATGTTGTATATACTGCATATTGTTATCATCATTATTATACTTATATTATCGTTTTGTATATATTCTGTATTATCATCATTATTCATCGCATGACTCTATTCACGTTTTGAATAACGTTTCCTTAAAACGTACCGGGTTTTTCATCAATTTCACCAAAAAATTCTAAAAATTTTCGAATAAGGCAATATTCCGTGTTTGGAAATTCAAGGGACCGTGCCCTATGAGTTGGGTTTCAGTTCTCTTGCTTGCTCAAATAATCGAATAACCTTTTGTTATTTTAATAAATGAGCCTTAGGGATTAAGAGATGACCTTAGGTTTGGGGATTGAAATTATCGTGTCCTACGTATTGGATGTGATATTTGGTCCCTTTGAAACAAGGAAATCTTAATATTCTAAGAAGACTCAAACATTTCCAAAAAACCCAAATTTTTAAATTCATTTCTAATTTTGTTAAACTTTCGACATTGGGACATCAATTAATCAATTTGGTACCGATTTTTGGGCGTTGCGAGGGTGCTAATCCTTCCTCGCACGTAACCGACTCCCGAACCTATTTTCTCAAATGTTCGTAGACCATAAACCCCGTTTTAGTAAACCGAAATGTTTTATTAAAACAAAGGTGATCCGATCACACCTAATAAAAGGTCGATGGCGACTCCCGTTTTATTCATTTTCGAAACCCAAGTTCGATTCCCGTTTTTGTCAAAAAATGGTTACGACAGACGTCATTGCAATTTTTGATTTATAATTTGATCCCTGCATTGGTTTATATGCTCAATTCTTGAATAATATTTCAAAAGGTTCTTTAGAGATTTTAATTCAAAGTGTTACTAATCTATTTCATTCTTGTGTAGGTGACACTTTGGAACGGTTCCCTCCTATAAAGGGAGGGCGTGAAAATAACCCGTTTCCTTCTCGAACCATTAGTGGTTCTCAGAATTTTGGAAACGATTTATCTGGATCATGAACAAAAGGGTTTGTGATCTTGAAAAAATTTTCTCGAGCAAGTGGCCCGATTTGAGGACAAATCGTCTCAAGAGGGAAGGAATGATGCGAACCCGGTCGCATCATGTTACGACACAACTCGACGTCATCGAGAGTGGCCTAAGCTCGAGGGGCCTAAGTGCAAAATGAAGCTTAATTACAAGCTCATTCAGGTCACTAAGCGTGTATGGCAATTTTATGCAAGCTGACCAGCTCGATTCTAGCTTATTGAGCTTGATTCAACTCGAATTCTAGCTCATCAATTCAGCTCAACTTAGCTCAATTGAGCTCATTTCTATTTTTCTTCAATGCTTGCATTTTTAATTTGCTAGAATAAAATAAGTATGTTAGTTAAATTAGTTAAGTTCAAAATAAGTATGTTAGCTAAATTAGTTAAGTTTAGCTCAAATAAATTAAATTGCGTTTTAATGTGTCAAAATTCTGGACATGTTAATTGAGTTTAAATGTGTCTTAGTTCATACATAATTATTAGCTAATTTTAGTGTGTTAAGTTTAGAACAAATTTATTAGCTGTTGTTATTTAATATGTCCAGCCGAATCTAGTAATTAAATTTGTCTTTGCTGCAATTGATTTTATGATGTCTTAAGCCAAATTAATGTGTCCTAAAAGGGAATTAATTTGCTGAATTTATTTGGTGCAGGTACATGCTTGGAATGACATTAAAGAGAGGAGAATGAACTTGGTTAAGTGCAAGAAGCAGAATTAAAGACTAGCAGCTATTTTGAGCTTCTCCAAGTGGCTGTTCGTGGAGTTCAATGGCCAAGATGCTGTTCACATTAAGTCCCATCAGCTCACAACGTTTTCACATCTTGGTGGCTGCCCAAATCTATCCTTTCACACTATAAGGCCGTTTGGATCCAAGAGTTCACACACAAGGCTGTTCGTGCGCCTAAATGCACTTTAAATTTGTTGGAGCTCATTCGGCTACCCAAGGCTGAATTAATGAAGTGAATCAAAATTTTTAGCTGCTCAATAAATGAACACTTCAAGCTCAATTCATCATCTCATTTATTAAGTTGAATTGGAAGACTAAATGGACTGTCTATTGCCATCTCCTAGGCCTAAAGTTCACCAAAGGACTTGTAAACATTAAGTAACTTAGTCCAGCTCATTAGTAGCTAAATTAAGCTGATTGAAGGCTTCTAGAATCTGCCCATTGACGCCTCCCATGCTAGGAAGCTTCAAGGAACCTTCAAGGGATGTTCTAGGAAGGTGCCAAGAAGTTTCAGCTCATTAAGTTGCTGCATGCTGTCCATTAGGCTACCCAAAGTGCCTATTCGGCTAGCCTAGTTTTCTAACTATAAATACTTTGCTATTTCTATGTAATTCAGACTTTTTGCCATTTTTGAATGAACATATTATTCTTTTGTGAGGTTTCTTCCTCTCCAATTTCGTTTGAGTCCCATCTTGACTTATCTGCTCGTCAGTGGCGTCAACCTGATTCTCTTTGAACTTATCACCATTCCGGTGTGGTGTTCATCTCTATCTTGATACCTTTGATTCCTACCTCTTTAGGTAACGGGTCAAGGCCCCATTTCCTTCATCACCATTCCACCTTAAGCAATATAAGTCTCGAGACGACACTCTTCTTAGTGTTGGATTGTTCTTGACGCTTAAGTCCGAATTTCCATTCCACTATCCAAAATTACCAATCTTTATTTCTTTGTAACCGAACCTACCTTATTCATACTTAGCCTAACTTTGAACCTATTTTGATAACTTTAGGCTCTACTTAGCCAAATACAACTCTTGCTTAAAACCGAACGATACTTTCTCGTCGACGATTAGGCAACTAAGACGACTCGACTCACATCATCGAGGCGGGATCGCATCATTGAGATATGACTCCATGGCTGTATAAGGGTCCTCGATACCCAAATTTCGATGTTGGATGTTGTGCCTCTTGTGCCTGTAATGGTACTTGTAAATAAACAAATATATTGGTTATTTCCAGTTTTTTGAAAATAATAAAGAAAAAGTTGGTAATAAAAAATTAAAATAAATCAAATTTTGGCATGCGAAGAAGTCTTCAATTACGAGATTTTACTGATTCATGTTGACGTGTAGAAATATATCTATCCTTAAATCTCAACAAATTTCCAGTAGTGGCCATCTTTAGAGTTTCTGTAATTTAACTCCAAGTAATAAAACAACATAATTGGCAATATCATATATATTAACTTTTTATTCTAATACCCTAAATTTCACAACAACATAACAAATAAACTAAATTATAATAATATTCCAATATACTAAAATATAACAATATAACAACATTTAAATAATATCTCAATATACTAACGACATTAACTGAAAAATAAACTATATATTTTACAAACACTTAAAAATAATATATAATCTAACATTCCAACTAATCCTAATCACTAAAATATCACCATAAACTTAAAATTTATACTTAAAATACAAATATTTAATAAAAATACTTACTACAAAGAAAAAATAAAACAATATAATAAAATTTAAATAACTAATAAATAATCATAAAGTAAACGATTTGGTCGTTCTTTCAACTCATATATATATATATATATATATATATAAAGTGAATAAAGTTCATACTGTTCCATTGTAATTAGCATGGCAAAGACATGTTAAACTTAGCCGTCATAGCCCAGTAGAGGGACTAATCTCGGGCTTATCCAAAAGGTTTGGGCTATAGGGCAAGACTACAAACAGATCAATGCTTTAAGTTTACATTGGGGCTCCCAAGACTCAAAAGCCCAAGTGGATCTTTGCTCTTTGAACTCCCAAAGTCCTGAATGATAAACAAAACCCTTGCAAAAATCCCTCTTACCAAAGTTGCAGGCTCTGATTCTCGTCGAATCTACACTCTTTCAGCGTTTAAGAATGTTGGGGTTACGGTGTTCTGTCGGAACACTATCTGATGTCGGTCATCGCCTCCTTCAAACCATGACGGTCAGTGCCTCTCCTTATTTCTCGATATCCATAATATTTACAATCTTAAGAATTTTTTTGATCCATTGACCTCTTGCCAAGGTTTAGGATTATATCATTTTTAGAACTAATGATTTTCTAATTAGTGTTGATCAGCTTTGGGTTTCTGGGTTCATGGATCTGTCTGTTTCTCTTAGTCTTTTTCCATTTACACTTTTTAATCAAGGAAAATTAGAAGTGGGTTTTGATCTTTTTTTGTCCTTGTTCCATTAACATGTTGAAATCTAGGAAGTAAATATTTTTTAAAACAATATGTAACTTAGATTTTGGTATTAACCAGTCAAGACTTTTTATATCAGTTTAATGGTGTTATTGTTAAATTGGGTTTCTTTTTTCTTTCCCATTGAACTGCAACAAACCTGATAGGATCTTATACTTATAATTATTCGACCGTATATAGTTCATCTGGGATAAACTCGGTTTGATATTTGAAATCAGGGTTTCATTTGTTTTCAGAAAAAAAAGAACTTATATGTTTTATGGTACCTGCTGGGAACTTTTGTTCTCTCATTGTTTTATGCAGTTTCATGGAATAAGAGTACAAGGCATTCGTGTGGGAAGTGCTGAAATTCCAGACCACAAGCGCATTGCGGTTTCTCTACAGAGCATCTATGGAATTGGTCGTAGCAGAGCTCGCCAGATCTTAAGCGAGCTCAATATAGATAACAAACTCACTAGGGAATTGACTGGAAGAGAACTCATGGCTCTTCGCGAGCACGTCTCTTCCACATACATCATTGGAGAAGATTTGGTATGAACCTTTTTCCCTTCTCTACTTGCTTGATAAAACTTGCTTTCTCAAATGTTATACATTTCTTTGGTAATTTAGAGGCGATGCATCAATGCGGACATAACCAGATTGAAAGGTCTTCAATGCTACAAAGGGATCCGGCACGAGGATAAATTGCCTTGCCGAGGACAGCGCACAAAAACCAATTCCCGGACTGCAAAAAAGGGACTAACTGCTGTTTCAGAAAGACACAGAGCTTCTTATGCTTAGGTCTAATTTCTTGCCTTAAGTTGCAACTTATTTTGAAATTTTCAATTAGACCTGCTATTGATGCTCAATAACTTTTCCCCCTTGAATTGAATCCAATTATGCATATTGTTTAACCTAACTGGTTCAAGTTTCTTATGTTGGGTGGAATAATTGAAGACCCTTTAGCTATTATTTATGGAATCCTTTTAGAACATGGATTTGATGTCGTACCATCTGCCATTTCTTCATGTCTTACTGTTATGTGATCGTCGATCATTAATTTCTAGCACTGCCAAGATGCTTCCTGTTTACTTTTACATGAACATTATAAAAATTGGTCTAAAACTACCGAGGATAGTGTTTATTTTCAGGTTGTCAACACAATAGAAGTTGTAGGTGTCATGTAGGCAGCTCTTTTTATGCCGTTCGATATGGTTTTCTATTAGGTTCGGCATGCATGCGCTACTGTATAACCCACATTGAGCACCTAGAGTCTGAAACTCCCCCCGATTTAGTTCCAAAGGCCCATTTATTTATATCGATTGGCCAAGATGAAGTTTGTTGCTATAGAAGCTGCGAATCAAAGTTATAAAGTGGCCTGTTTGAGCTAATCTTTTGCAGACGCAAACAGTTGAATAATGCCCTTTATCATCAGTTCAATTGCTGGGAAAATCTAAAGAGCACGGATTACTTGAAAGGTATATTTGATGAAAGTGAGACAACTCTACTGAGGCAAAGATTGGTTACTCCAATAAAAGATGCATACACGAAGATTTTAAGCCTGGTTTCCTTACAAAAATGTTACGGCTTCTCTATGGTATCACGTAGTGAGCTCACTAAAAAACAATTTTTTTCCTATTTTTTAATTTTCAACTTTAATATTAATAAATTATTAATTGTTAGAATAAACTAATTTCTCTTTTGGATTATAAATAATCTCTTAAAAAGACCATAACTTGCCCAAACACCATATATAGATAATTTTTTAAAAAGACAATTTAATTGTTACTACACTACGACTTATGGTACAAGTTGTGCCCACATGACAAACCACAACTCGTTTCTGCATTAGTTTTATCATTGACAAATTTGAACTTTGTATGTATTCTTATCTCTATCCACATTATGCATTACATTTAGAAGACTTGAAGATAGAAAAGTTCAATGGAGATAGTTCTAAAATTATTTGAAGTCCTGAAGATAAAAAGGGCTTATGTATTCATAGTAAAGAACTTAGAGGGCATTTGATATGACGGAAAGTTATCACTTTCCAAGAAATTTAAGTAGTTGGAATGTGATTCTATTGTTTGGCAAGAAAATATTAATTTACTTTCATTGGAACGTAACATTCTCCTAGAAGTTACGTTCTCACAAGTAATTGATAATTAGTGGGAAAACTATTTTCCTATTCTGATGGAAAGTAAAAAGAAATTGTTAGGATAAAGTTAACCTTTCTTTTATTTGTTATTCAACGGAAAAAAAATAAATGCAAATTTGCTTGTTTTGTTATTTTCTAGTTTCGACAACTTTGATTCATTATTTCAAAATAATTAAAAAATTGGATATATATTATTTTGTTATAAATAAATTTTGTTCTTTAGCGTACAAAATTTAAGACAAATTTTAGAATTAAGTAAGCGCGTGCAAAATACACTTATTTGCATATGATTTTTCATTATTTCATCTATACCATTGACATCACCTACTCCCAAATTTAATTTTTGGTAAACTACAAAGCGACTTATGTATGGTTTAAATTATGTCTTAGTCATTGAGCTTTAATTTGTTACATTTTGATCACTTAACTTTATCGATTTGTAACGTTTTGATCACTATGCCAGTATTCGGCGTTAGTGGTGTACAGAAGTATGATGTGACACAAATTGTGCTGTTAAATATTGACGTGTCATCCACGTCATCACATTTAAATAAATTTTTTTAAAAATTTTTAACTTTTTTGTCAATCTTTTTCTACTTCATTTCTTTCTTTTTCCCCTTATCCCCTCCCTTTTTTCTTCTTATTTTTTCCATTCTTCTCATTGTTCTCCTGTCTCTCTCAACTCGCCCTCTTTGAAAGCACACTTCCTCTCTCACGCTTCATCCGCACTTTTTAATGGACATGATTCAAATAGTTAGTTAAATATAAATTTAAAAAATAAGTCTCATTTTTTCTTGGAGCTATAAGAAAAGAAAGTAGATTCAATAAGTAGCTCATTATCTATCAAACTAAACAAGAGAGTAATAAAATAATGGTAGATTATCATAGCAACAATCATTAGTCCAACTTGAATTTGCAAAACATTTCCCAAGATCTGATACTAGCAAACCTCTCAAACAAGGCTTTAGAAAATGTTGTTACTTCTTATGAGACAGAGAAATCTTGATAACCTACATGTCACTATTAAACAAAGGTCGGGCATTTTAGACCTCATTGTTATATGTTAATTAATAATCGAAGATAGAGTAATACTAAAGATGCTCCAATCTCATATTACCACATCTTAAAGAACAATATCTTAACAAGAAGTATGCAATAAAAAGAAATGTAAACTTCCATGTCATTATTGTGGCATTATAGGTCAAATCAAACCTCTATGTTATAAGCTACTCAAGAGCCAAATTTAAATGTTGAAGCCTCGTGTAAAAGAACTTAAAAAAAAAAAAAAAGAGAGAAAAAAATCAACCACATATCAAATTTAAAGATCAACAGAAGATTGATGCACAAGTAAAGCATCAAATTTAAACATCAACAAAAGATCGATGCACAAGTAAAGTATGAAGTTAGAACGCGTTGACAATATTGAAGACATATCAACCTTCTTGAATACTACATCTAAGATTCGTGGAAAAAGTCTATGTTGTTCCACAAGTTACAACTCTTGTTGATGCAAATTGACAAGGGGAGGATGGAGTAAGCGAAAAATAGTAAATCTGACTTGTTGCAGACTAAGTTAGAACATCTGGTACCACAATTTGTGCAGAAAGTGTTACGACAAACTTGCATTATTGTTGTTGTTAAGGGGAGTAAATTTCTTTTGATTTGATGGTTGTTGTGTTTGGTATCTTATTACATATGCACTGTGATAAGTGAGTAGTTTCATGTGTTTAGACTCATTTATTCTATTACGAGCTGAAGAATGTTGCACATAACGTTGGCACACCTGTTGCCACAACCACTTCGGATTTTTGCCAAAACTGAGAGGGAAAGAGGAAGTTGTTGGTCACACTACAGCAAAACAGACTTTTAGCGGCGTTTTTAGTGGCGTTTTAACGAAAAACGCCGCAAATATTATACATTAGCGGCGTTTGAAGGAAAACGCCGCAAAAAAATGAGCAATAGCGGCGTTTATCTCCAAAACGCCACTAAAAAGGATATATAGCGGCGTTTTGAAAAAAACGCCACTAAAGGTCGGGGCAATAGCGGCGCTTTTGGAAAAACGCCGCTAAAGGTCGGGGCAATAGCGGCGCTTTTGGAAAAACGCCGCTAAAGGTCGGGGCAATAGCGGCGCTTTTGGAAAAACGCCGCTAAAGGTTGGGGCAATAGCGGCGCTTTTGGAAAAACGCCGCTAACGGTCGGGGCATCAAAGATGTTAATATGGGCTGACTAGGGTTTTGAGTTCAGCATTTCAAGATTTAGTGTACTTTATCAGTTTATGGTTTACGATTTGTCTTAGGATTAGGGTTATGGCTAGAGTTTATGAGTTTACGGGTTTGTGGGTGTATGGTTTAAGGTTCACGGGTTTAAGATTTAGGGTTTATCGAATGAAGACAAAATATCAAATTTGATTTAATCATTAAACCCTAAACCTTACACAGTCTAAACCCTAAACTATAAACCATAAATCTAGATTCTAAACCCTAAATTATAGCTCTAAACACTCGACCATAAACCCCTAAACTACAAACACTAATTTCGATTTTATTCGATTTCATTTTCATTTTTTCTCATTTTTGTTTTGATTTTAATTTTATTTTGCTATTTGAAATTAACTGACTTAATTATGAAAAGTACGTTACAAATTGATAACTAAACCCTTAAGAAATTTTGCTTTATCGAAACCCTTAAACCCTATATAACTAGTAATGTTAATTAAAATACAATTTATTTTTAATTGAATATATAAAATAATTTCTTATAAATCGTAACAGAGTTAGTTTTAATTTTAAATATTGAATTAATTCTCATGATAATTTAGGGTTTATGGTTTAATTTAGGGCATATAATTTATAGATTAATCTTTATAGTTTAGGGTCCAGGGCTTATATTTTAAGGTTTAGGTTTAGGATTTAAGATTAAAGGTTAGGGTTTAGGCTGAGTTTATAGTTTAGTTTTTATTATTTTAGAGTTTTTGTTATTTAATATTTAGTATTTAATATTTTAGTTAAAAAGTTTAATACTCAAAATATAATAAAAATAAAAATTCAAAAAAATAATAATCTGAGCACAAAAATTTTGAAAGAAAAAATATAGAAAAATATAGGTTAAAATTAAAAATAAAATTGAAATTGAAAAAAATTAAAATTAAAATTAAAATTAAAATTAAAATTTAAAAAATTAAAGTTAAAAGTTCAATACTCAAAAATAAAAAAATTAAAATTATATAATAGTGGCATTTTTGTAAAAAACGCCATAAAAAAGGGCTATAATGGCGTTTAAAACGCCACAAAAAAAGCTATTACGATGTCGTTTTCCCTCTGCTAAAAACCTACCCCTATAACCCCGATTTTTTCCTCAAACCCTAAATTTTTAAGTCTCCAAACCCTATATTTCGGGTTCTGAATCTCTCGCTTTCAGGCTTTCTCCCTCCCACATAAACACTCTTTGGTGGCGAATCGTGGGGCAAAAGATGATTATCGCGCTCCCAGGCGGTCTAGATCTGTTTCTGAGTCTCTCTCCCAGATGGTGATTGCATACTGTGTTTGATATTTTATTTTGCGTAAACTTCTCCTTTCCAGGTTGACTGCCTTCAGGTAGATGGTGTACTGCAGAGAAGAAATCTTGTATATTGTGCATCTACAAGGTACTTTATAAGTATTTAGAACTAAGGATAAGTTTTTTCATGGTCTTTTGTTGTTCCTCTCTTTGACTGATATTTTAGCAACAATACCTGTTTCTCTGATAGAAAATGTTGTATAGGATTTATTTGGCTCTTGATGCGTTGTCTTGCATTATATATGCTTAACCTTTTTCTTTCTGCCACAGCGCTGGGAAAAGCTTTGTCGCAGAAATTTTGATGTTGCGGCGGGTGATAGTAACAAGAAAAGCAGCATTACTCGTGCTTCCTTATGTTTCAATCTGCGTAGAAAAGGTTAATTTTCATATCGGATTTTAGTATTCTGTTATTTTGAGTGACATAGTTCATACTTCTAGATGATTGAATTATCATTTTGGGGGGTGTTGTGGCAGATGGGAAAACGATAAAAAGTTTCCCTCATTGTTAGTGGGATGGTTTAAATAACATTTAAGGTCTAACTTTATGTTACTGGGACTATGCAATGATATTGTTGTTTAGTGTTCTAGACTTTTACCAATGAGTTTGGGAATGCTATTTAAATATTCTCTACATTTTTGGGTCAAATCATAAGAAAATCATATATTCTTACGAGTAGAATGGCTCAGATAGCAGCTAAAGGTCTAATTTCATGTTGTGGGACTGTGCAGTGTTTTAATGATATCCTCTGGTACACCAGACCAACACCATTTTCAGTCTCTGATGTTTGTTTCTTGAATTTTGCATGAGTCTTTGAACGCTATTTAACTCTTCTCTCCTTTTCTTTTGGTCAAATTATTTACGTATAAATTCAGAGAGTTAAGGTCTATCGTTTGAATGAGGATGGTAAATGGGATGATCAAGGAACTGGGCATGTCACTGTTGATTATTTGGAGGTCTGTTCAATTCTCTTATCTGGTTCAGATTTTTCTGTTTTGAATCTGGATATGCTGGATTTGGTTTCGAAAATAAATTATTTAGATGAAAATGCCTTCTCTTCTTAAATGAACGCGTATATTATTTTTCAGAGATCAGAAGAGCTGGCTTTGTATTTTTTGATGAAGAGGACAACGAGACATTGCTTGTGCACCGTATCTGCCCTGATGACATTTACAGAAAACAAGAAGGTATTCTTCTGCTTTCATTAATAGCAATGTTTGTTGTTTGTTAAAATATCAGTTTGATTTCATGATATGTGCGTTTATCATTAGATACAATCATATCATGGAGAGACTCGGAGTATTCTACAGAATTAGCGCTTAGTTTTCAAGAGAACACATGATGCTCTTACATATGGTAAGTAATGTTTATAAGTTGTTTCATCCACATTGAATGCTTTTGATCTCAAATTTTATATCCTTTTTCTTACAGTTCACTGTGCTGGAAGTTTATGACATCAACCTTTATTTCCCTTTCATCACTCCTCTACTAATCCTTTTTCTCTATCACAGGGACCACATTTGTAATGTGCAACGAAATATACATTTCAGTTCTCTCAACAGTAAGTTTTTTTTTTTTGGAAACCCTTGAAGTTAACTCACCACCGAAGTTGATTAAACATTAGATCTGTGTAAATGGTTAACTCCCTTAGTCAATCTTGTCCAAACAAAGACTTAAGTTCTAGAAACTGGAAAATCTGTAAAGAGAATTAGTTTTGTTAATCAAATAATGTATTTGTCTTCTGCCTTAGATGTAGGCAGACCTTTATTAAATGTGCTTCTTTTGTTTAGTGGCCATATCTTCAGCCATGATGCACAGAATAATTGTTTTCTTAGAGTATGCAATGCATTTATATTAGACACAGTATTGAACTTATCATTGAGCAATTTTGAAATACCCTGATGAATAACAATTGTCTCATATATTATTACCGCAGGTGAAACATTTCACTCAATGAATAGTGAGTTGAGTGAGTTGCCAGCTGTGGAGCTTTCTACTCTCCCAATAATCCTCAAGGTTCTAATGAACAAGTCGTTCTCTGGATTACATTCTGTTTAAGTTTATTTTTGTTGCTTGGTGTGATTCCTGGAGTTCTTTCCTTTTCAAACATATTGGAAGTTTTCACTCAATGATTTTCTTCCTTATTTATTATTTGAAGTTGTTATTTATTTTATGGTAGTCTTGATTATAATTATTTCAGCTTATGTTATAATTACTTGTAATGTGGAGTAGGTTGTCTATTTTTGTTTTCTTTTAGTAGTTTCTAAATTTCCTGTTTGATCTGCTTATATTTCTTGGAAAGCTTCTTCAAATTAGTCTGCTCAGATATACCTGTCTAAGTAATTTTTTCATTTTGTTCATCAATTTTTACTATGTGAGTGACATGCTTATGGAAGGGCAATGGGAGAAAAAAGCTATATACCTTCTACTTGGAGCTCATCCGAGACTTGCTTCACTTGTCTATGTACTTGTGCTTCTTTCTTGTGATTTTCATGTAAGTAAGCCATTTATTTTTTACTTTCTGCCTTGATCACATAGATGATTATATTATTCTTGTGCAAAAATAATTTTTTGACTGCTGGATAGTGTTCTAGGCATGAGGTTCTCTAAAACTTTTTGGCTCACTTGAAGGCAAGGCTTAGTGCATGTTGAAGCAATTTTAACCAGTGCTCTAAAATTTTGGATATCTTATAATTAGGTTTTGAACTATAGGCCAAGTTCTTTTTTCTGTTTTTCCATCATGAACTTTTTGATATATTAAAATATCATATTAAAACATTGATATTTGTAGATCAGTAATTTTTTTTAACAATATTAAAAAATTCATATTAAAAAATTCATACTAAATTTTAAATATCATATTAAAATATTGATATTTTGTAGATCAGTAATTTTTTTAACAATATTAAAATATTATGTATTCCATTACTGATTTCATTTTAACATTTGAGTTGCGGTTGTCAGCTTAGAATCTCTGAACTTGGGGCTTTCATCTGAATGTCTTGTATTTTTCTTTTGATAGGAAGAGTTAGTGTACTGTCACTTTTAATATGGACAAAATTAAGAACAGTTTTGAATGTTGGAGAGTTAAAATCTTATTCGAGGAAGAGGTCTATTTTGTTTATGGATCATCTTAAGAAATACCATAATAAAGGGGGGAAGTTATGATTTTACCATATCCAATTGTCTCTGATCAAGAATTATAGAGCTGTTGTAAGTTTTTTGTTCTTAGGACAAAAACATTTTCTGATGTTTCTTTAGACCATAATTTTATTTGATATTGTTTTGCATCCCTCCAACTATAGGCTTAATTTACATTTCTAAGATTTGCTTTTGCATGGTATTGATATATTTTGCATTTGAACTTGACCACTGCAGGTTGCTATAATTAAATGTTAGTATTAACCAGGCCTATCCAATGAATGATTTGTATTTAAAAGATATGATTAGAAAATCATCTTTTGAGAATTTGGAGAACTCATCTTGTAAAATGCCCTTGCTCCCTTTATTGTGGAGCTTTGATTTTATTTAAATATTTTGTTTTATTCACTCATTATTGAAGTATCTATTTATAGCTACTTAGAATAACCATTGGAAAATTTTCATTGATGATATAGACATTTTTTAAATTTATTGGACATGTTTAATAGGTGATGACTTTCCAACTACAAAATTATATAGACGTCAGAGTGATGGATATCTTAAGTTGCCAAGAGGTTAGTATTGTTCTTTTCGGTTCACAAACAATAAAGTAATTGAACTTTAGTTAAAGAATCTTTGATCTTAGCCAAGTTGTTTGTTTTTTTTTCTGTAAGTTCATTGATTTATTTTGTTTCTTTACATTTTCTTTTGTCAGGTATGAGTCACTGGCATGCTGACAAAGAAGCAGAAATTTTGCGTCTTCAATACTTGAAGAATGAAAAGTGATATGAAGAGTTGAAGAGATCCATCCTTGGTGAGGAGTCTGAGGATGAAAAGGGTTCAGATGCAGGTTCAAGTGATTTGCTAAAGTGATATGAAGAGTTGAAGAAATCCATCCTTGCTGCTTTTTTTAAAATTCTTGTATTGTTTGCTATCGATTTCCTTTTTTTGGTTTAAATGTTATGGGCTGAAAAGTGTTAATTTTTATTATTTTTCTTAAATATTTTTATAATATTTTAATATTTTAATATTTTAATATTTTAATATTATTCTTTTTTATAAATATTTTAATTTTTTTTTAATTTTCAGGACTTTTAGCGGCGTTTTTACAAAAAGCGCCGCTAAAAGTCCTTACCTTTAGCGGCATTTTCCTGGGAAGCGTCGCTAAAAGCCCCTACTTTTAGCGGCGTTTTCTGGGGAAGCGTCGCTAAAAGCCCCTACCTTTAGCGGCGTTTTCTGGGGAAGCGCCGCTAAAAGCCCCTACCTTTAGCGGCGTTTTCTGGGGAAGCGCCGCTAAAAGCCCCTACCTTTAGCGGCGTTTTCTGGGGAAGCGCCGCTAAAAGCCCCTACCTTTAGCAGCGTTTTTCAGGAAAGCGCCGCTAAAAGCCCTTACCTTTAGCGGCGTTTTTTTGAGAAGCGCCGCTAAAAGCCCTTACTTTTAGCGGCGTTTTTATGAAAAGCGCCGCTAAAAGCCCTTACTTTTAGCGGCGCTTTTATGAAAAGCGCCGCTAAAAGACCCTACCTATAGCGGCGTTTTTTCACAAAAAACGCCACTAATTTTTGCGGCGGTTTTCGTAGCGGCGTTTTTTGCGGCGCTTTCTGAAGCGCCACAAGTACTATTAGTGGCGCTTAAAAACGCCGCTAAAAGTTTGTTTTGGTGTAGTGTCAGGGAAAGACTTTATTTTCTACCTCCTGTTTTGGGTTTCATTATATTCATTAAAGGTTGATTTTTAGCATGCGATGTATGCTTTCTTTTATGAGGAGTAAATGATTTTGTCGCCAAAAATTGTCAAAAATGTTAAAAGACGAGATTTTTAGTACTCAATAAGAAGTTGGGCCCTCGTGACAAACTACAATTTATTTGTGCATCAAATTTATTATTGACAACTTTTAACTTTATATAACCTTATAATTATCTTCTACGTAAAACAACATGGGATATATGTGAGTTATCTGTCTATTCAATGCAATACATCAAAAAAATTTAAGATAGACGAGTTCAATTTAAAAAATGTTTTGTTTTTGAAAATTTCTTGAAACAAACTAGTCAGTTTGCATCTTATTCAAATTACTATCTTAATGCCTTTTTCAAACACAAATTTGAATAAGATAATAACCAGGAAAAAATAGAACAAATAACGAGAGAAGCACAATGTTTGTTAATGCAATCTGAAAACAACCCTATTTTGTAAAAATAAGTTCAGTGAATGATTTTGCTCAAAAAAAAAAAAATTCAGTGAATGATTTATTTAACAATCAATCCAAGCATCTATTGGTTAAAATCTAATTTACTTTAAGTAATTGTAATTCCGATAAATAGTCCTAACTTGTTAGACCACTCGCCCAAATCCCTCACTTACAAATAGTTCTTACAAATAACGCTTATAAAATAAATACAAAAAAAAATCTTAACAAACCAACACAACACTCTCCAAAAAGACACATCTCCACTAAATGAGGCAACTTATCAGATCAGTTCAGGCAATGTGGAGTTATGCCTCATATTTTTCGACTTTTCTTTTCCCAATTAAAATCTATTTTTAGTTTCTCACTTAAACTCTAACTAGTGTAGGTTATTTTAATATTATTTAACCTACAAATTTAGCCTATAAATATGTCCTTTTTCACCCTAAAAAAATAACCCATAATATAGCTATGTATTAACATTTACAAGCTTACAGAGAATTTTGTATTTACGTTTTGGTGGTTCTTATTTCGAGTTTCGGGTTTACTTTTATCTCCATCTTTTGTACTCTTTGTTTTTTCTGTTTTAGTGAAATTATCTTTGCATGTGATTTTTTATTCTCTTCGAAGGGGTTTTTCCACGTAAAATATGTATGTTCGATCTTTTCAATTTTTTTCAATTTCTTCATTATTTACTTGTTCATTGCTTAATTGAGTTTATCCCAACACACTACTATCGGAGTTAGTTCAATTTTCGCAATCAACCCGTTTAGAGATGGTAACAATAAGGTTTGATGTTAATAAAATTCAATGGTATCACAAATTCCAATATGTGACAAGTTCGGATGACGACAATTCTGATTCAGGGCGATCTTGAAAAGGTCCTCACAGAGAATAAGCTTGTAAATATTGATGAATCAAAATGTCATAGGTTAGATAAGAAGGCTCTATCCACAATTCAATTATGTTTAACAAATAATGTGTTATAAGGGGTTTTAATGGAGAAAACGACATTCACCTTATGAAAAATGTTAGAAACCCTCTACGCGCCTAAGTCTCTAGCTAACCGAATAGTGTTGAAACAACGGTGTACAGGTTTCTCATGAACGAAGGTGAGTACTTTAGAGATCACATCAGTCAATTTTATTACTTTTTCGAATGATTTAAAGAACGTTGAGGTTCAAATTGATGATGAATGTCAGGCTATACTATTATTGTGCTATTTACCCCCTTCATATAAGGCTTTCAGAGAAACAATGATTTATGGTAAAGATAACTCTCATTTGAGGATGTAAAGGGTCATCTGTTAAGCAAAAACAAACTCGATAACAAGTTTGGTTCAAATAACAAGTCAGACAAGCAAGCCTCAATTTTGGTAGCATCAAGGAAGCAAGACAAAAAATGTTGCTATTGTAAGAAGTTAGATAACGTCTAGGCAGATTATTGTTACAAATTGCAAATTAAAAGGGCTGTTGAGAGCAACAAGGAAGATTTAACTAGTGCTAATTTGGCCAATGACAAGGGTGATGATCTCTTGTTTGTGTCGACAAGTAAAAGCTCTGAGCTTACGTCCAAATAAATCTTGGATTCGGAGTGTTCTTTTTACATGTGTCCCAATAAGGACTGATTCTCCACATACAATTCAGTCGAAGATAAAGTTGTACACGTGAGAAATGACTCACCCAGTAAAGTAACCGGTGTTAGTACTGTTCAAGTCAGGATACACATCAAAACAATCAAGGCATTGTTAAATGTCAAGCATATGCCTGACTTAAAGAAAAATTTCATTTTAGACTTAACTGGTTGTAGAATTAGCATCAAATCAAGCTACATTAAAGTATCTTGTAGGGCTTTTGTTTTGATGAAAGATAAAATAATTGGCTCTCTTTATGTTTTGAAAAAATCAACGGTGACCAGTGAAACATAATATCCATCGTCTGTTAAGGAGTCGGAATCAACTCATTTGAAGCGAGATAATTTAGTCATAGGAGGGAAAAATATATGACCATTTCGTATAAAAGAGGTTCTAAGACACTGCACTCGTAAAAATCAGACTTAAGTCAGGTTTTGACAGTGTACAAATCGAAGACTAAAACTCTTCTACCTTTTAAGCACAATTTTTGGCCGAGAAGGTGTTATAAAAATAAAAGTTAATGTGAAAATTTACAAAATTATACCTCGTATTTCTCAACTTTATTCTCTCAATCAAATTCCATTTTTAATTTCCTACTGAAACTCATTATATATTTAGATATTAATTTTAACAAGCTTTCAAAAAAGTTTATATTTACATTTTAATAGTTCTTATTTCGAGTTTCAAGTTTAATTTTATCTCCACCTTTTATATTCTTCAATTTTACCATTTTAGTAAAATTATCTTTACTTATAACTTTTTACCCTCTTTGTAGAGGTAAAAAATTTATTTTAATCTTTTCAATTTCTTCATTAATTCACTTGTTCATTGCTTAAATTTATTCCCAAGAAATAAAAACATCCTTAGCAACATAATAGTTTTGGTTAAATTACCTTCAAAACTAATCTCAAATAAATCATTATAAAAGCTAAAAGATAAATATAAACCTTATCTAATGAGGCATGTCGATATATGAATAGTATATACGTTCATTCACAATAATAAATTTATTGAATGCATTTTATTGTTTATTCAACAAATGTTTGGACAGTTCATACTAATGTTTAGTAAAGTCCAAAAAATTGAAAAACTGAAAAATAAAAATAGAAAAACATAAATATTTTCATGTGCTTAATTTCATTCATTATTTAATAATCTTAAATTTTAAAAAATAAATAATCTTAAATTAATATGTACCCTTTCTCTTATTTTCAACCACTTATTTGAAAAAAATAATTTTTAATTTTTATGCATTAAGATACAACATAGTTCTCTCTTATTTTCTCTTTCCACACTTTACTTCTTCCTCCCATCGCTTCATTTTTCCACCCCAAATACATATTTTCCCCCACACTCTAAAATTCTTATGTTTTCACTTTTGCATTACCATTTACCAATTTACTAGTATTTATTCTTATGTTTTCACTTTTGTATGAATACTAGTGACAACCTTGAAACCACATCACTTACCATAACTCATACCCCAACCTATCCAAAAATTAAACTTCTTATCCAACATTCAAATTTTGATATAATTTAAACGCCTAAGTTGATATTATAATGAGAATTATAAATATATAAAAACATTAATAAGTAACACAAACTTTACCATTTTAACAATAAAACTTGTAGTTATCATCTTAATCATCTTAATATATTTACTAAAATTGTTAATAATATAGGACAAACCAATGCTATTGCTCAAATCTCAAAGCACAAAATAGCCTAACATAGTTATACAAAGGCTTCTTTTAAAGGAAAAGAGGGAAAGACTTGGATCCTTAAACTACCAAATGCATAGGAAAAGCATAAATCACAAGGGAATTGGGGCTCATGCTATGCTAATACAATAACATAAGCGAACACATTTGAAGGCATCGAAAAACTTAACATTGAGACAAGCTACATGTAAAAAGATCCTAACCCATGTTTCCATTTCACCCTAGACTTTCAACACCAACAACAGCCATGAAATCCGCCTAGGGAGAGACAACGAAAACAAAGGAAGCAAACCCTATCATATTTGGTGAAAAAGGATCTATGTTTCCACTTCACCCCCGATGGCTCATCTCATCGGGGGAGAGAATGAAAACAAGGTTCCACATGCATCATATAAAGTACTGGTGCACTATATATATTGCCTAAGATTATCGACCGAAAGGTTATAAAGAGAGCTTAAACCTAAATAATGTGGAACATGGAGCAAGAACGGGAGTCAGTCAAGCTTCTTTTTTGTTCTTCCTTTGGGTCATGATCATCACCTTTTGATCCTTTGGTGTCGCAGTTACGTGGATTCGTCTGCCAACAACAGTTGGGTTAGAGCGGTTGAAACCATCCCGTGGTGGGGTATAAACCACTGGCAAGTACTTGTTTGTATGACATGCGAAGTACGAGTGCTCAAAATTTTCTTTCAATGCATCTTTTCCCTGGAAAAATTTTTCAATCAAAAAGAATATGGAATGAAAATCACACCCAGAAGTATTTAAGATATCGAGTCATGAAAGAAATTGAAGAGGAACCAATTTCATTGTTACCAGGTAAAAACTTCTTCAAGTAAAGCAAATCACTATTTCTAAGCCATAAGCAATACCTTTCAAACTACAAAGTTACCATTTTTAGTTTAGTTTTTTAAAATTTCAAAGTTTAAATGATAGAAAATGATTAATATTACCTGGAATTTGGCAACACTAATTTCACAGATTTTCTTCCTGCCAAGTCTAGAGCTCCATTCTCGGTTGTTAAAGTCCTTATAAAACCTCAATGCAGCAACAGGACTCGTAAAATTGACAAATGCAAATCCCAGATTTAAGTGAAACCTGAAGGAAAATAATGGTATTAGGGACAAGATAAAATTGAAAGATAACCCAATAATCCCATAGATGTAAATGAAAAGATCACCCAAAATCCATTGGAAGATAAAGGAAATCATATTCAGATTTGCAGAAATAAGAGCCCGGTTGAGCTTTTCTATTTTCTGTCCCGCAGTGATCATCCAACACGCGCTGCAAATCAATCCTTCTGTTTCATTTTATCAAAAGAAAAATGTGTACAATGTCAATTAAAAGCAAAACATTGTAACATGAACATGCAGTTACATTAATGGTGAGCTTTACGATGTCCTGTTATGGTGGAGTAAATGATCCATGCATACACTACTTTCGTATCGTAGACAGAAAGAGACAACAAAAACTGAAGACCCCAGCTTTTGCAGAGACCATTACCAGATGGTTCATTTATGAACCCCAGGGAAACTTAAAGATAGCGATAGAGATGGATCATGTATGCCAAGACTCCATGGGAAATTAGTAGCATGAAAACATAAAAAAAGGGTAAAAGAAAATGACAAAGAAAAAGAGAAACTACTGAAAGTGATTGGGGACGTTTTTGATCATTAATGAAGTCTTTCCATCAAATTTGGCTTGTTCCTCAGCGTGATTTAAACCAGCTTTCACTTTTTTGACCCAAACTTCTTGCCTATGCATTGGAAACTCCTTCGCCGACTTCAACCGTGGAGGAAGTAACCTCCATTTACTTTTGTTCCTATTCCCAACAATCCGTTCAGACCCATAGTTTATATGTTTTGGGGCATTGAACACTTCAATCCATGGAAGTGGCTGCTTTCCTGAGTTATATATGTTTAAATAATGAAAGCTTGGAGGAGGATGGCAATGGAAGTAATAAGGCGACTCAGGGGGAAAATAGATATTTAGCGGTTGAGGACCTTGAGGTTGGTAGCTTTTAGCAAAAGGGTCCAATGGCTTATGATTTGAGGTTTTCCCCATAGAAGATGAAGCAGCTGACATCTTTGAAACCCCTTGAAGGAGGAGGAGGAGAAAATGGAACCAACTTTTTTGGATAGTAAGCCAAATTCTTTTTATGGACAAGTCAAATAGGATGATTTTGTGTAGGGAAAAATTGGGAGGATAAAGAATACACGAGAAGATGAAAACAAAATAGAAGATATATTATATTCAGGGTTTTTAAAGCATAGAAAGGCTGGGGGTACTGGTAGGGAAGTTTCACCATTTTGGCTAAGGGAATCACTGCAATGATGAATATTGGAATGGGAGATTTCTAATAATGAGGTTCCATTAAATGCTTTGTCAAACCCAAGGTGAGCTTTGGCGGCGAGAGTAAAACGAGAGAGTCAGAGGTTTAACCTTAGGCTCCATGCAATCTGTTCTGTCTGCCATGATCCCCATTTCAGCTCTGTAACCTGCTCTCTTTTTTTTTTTTTCAAAATTTTGCTAGGTACATTATCGGACAAGATTTTAAACTTTTTTAAAGTTGTGACGTGTCTTGTATGTACGATCACAAGTGTCTTTATTTGTTTTATTGTTTAAATAAAATATTACCATATATTTGAACCATTTTAGCTTATTATATCTATATGTTACTCATTAAAAAAGTAATTAATAGATTAACAATTGTTTTATGCATTTAAATTGAAATTTTAAAATTTAGGAAGTATAAAAATTTAAAATTTTTAATGGAGATGTTAAAAAGGGAGAAGACTTGGAGGAAGATATGCTAATGTTGAGGAGGATTAATTAGTTCGTTCGAGTTAGGCGTAGAGCAAGAGGAAGTTGGTGGATAAGGTGGCTAGGATGTTTAAGTGTGTATCCCTTTTTCATTGTGTTATGGGATATTTATAGGTGAGATTTCTTGATTATTGGTGGTAACGTGGTAATTTTACTATCAAATCATCATTAGAATGTATAGGAAGAATTTTTGTAATGAGACATATTTTATCATTCCTTTTAAGTTGCGGGATAAAATTGATGAGTTAAAGTATCGCATTCTCAAAAGAAAAATGGGTGTCTTATAGGTGAGAATCTTCCTTAAGAAATGGGTGGCTATCTAATGGATGATAACCTTCCAATAGAAGCAGATAGCCAACTTGCAAGGATGGGAGGCCGATTAGAATCAAACCTTTCGAGTTACTGATGTTTTGTTGATGGGTCTGGCAACAGAGAATGAGGGATGTTTCCGAAGCCGCCACATGTTCTAGGCTAGAGAAGGTATTACAAGAATAATTGAATTGAAAAATATGAACTAAAGTTACAATTATATGTGTAATTTATGACTAATAATTGAATTTAACTAAACGAATTTAATTATTATTATTGGATTATGAATAAAATTTTAAAAATTAAAAGTATACAAATTTCACAAAATACAAAAAAACTAAGGGTATGTTCATGAAGTGATGTTAAAATAGAAAAATGGAAGAGATGAGTATAATGATTGAGCAAAATATTTTGGTTAATGTTGTGAAAGTGTGATTTATGTAGGTGTTGATAATGATAGGGTTCAATTAATCATGAAAGTTTACTTGGGAAAGATGGAAACCAGAAAGTACGGACACCTTCTGCCCACTCCCTGCCTATCCATCGTTTTAACGTCAAGTTAATTAAACGTATGTCAGTCCTTTTGCCTTTCCCTTGACCCTATTTTATAGGTTAATCAACTTGGGAGATGTATAGAAGTTGAATTAAATTAATTTATTCAACACAGTCGGTCACTTAAATAGTATTTTCCTAATTGTTAGAGAATTCACAATTTTAATATTATAAATATACCTATAAAATATTAAACTTGGGAGTTCAATAATCAGGTCAGAAAAGAGATATGAATTCTACTCTGTTAGTTTTGAAAGTTGGTTGAAAATTAATATATTTGGTTCTAAGCATTTTGCATGCGATCTTTCTAATTGGTAAGTCTATTTTGGTGTTATTTGTTGGCAACTTCAGCTTAGGAGAAATAATTATGTGTTTAACGCAAATTTTTTTGAGAATGAGAGTATTTTGGGAAAGAGTTACTGCACGAGGGAAAGTTATCTCTGTTCAAACTTTAGATTGATGGGAGCCTGAAGGCATTCAAAAGCTAAAACTTGTAAGTTGATCAGATGGATTCCACCAAATGATGAGTGGCATAAAGTGAATACTGATGGTGCAGTCTATAAAGTATTCGGAAATGTTGCTATAGGTAGTCTGATTCGCAATTAGCATGGAACGTGGATTATTGGTTTCTCAAGGAATATTGACCGTTGCTCAATTAGCGATGTTGAACTTTGGGGAGCTCTAAAAGGTCTCCAACTCACCTGAAAACTTGGGCTGAAATGAATAATTCTCAAATTGGATAGCACTAAAGCTATTCAAGTGATTCAAGAAAATGTAGTTAATCAGCATTACTCAGCTGTGACACGTACTATTAAGAACATGTTGTAACTTCCTTGGATGGTTAAAGTTACTTATACCTTCAAAAAGGATAACAAGGTAACTGATAGGTTAACATCAATGGCGTTCTCAAGACAAGTGAGTAAATACTTTTTCATGCAACCGCCAAATGAATTCCTACTGTCACCATATAATGATTATTCCGGAGTGTTATAGTTTAATGATTCTCTTTATAAAAAAAATTATTATCGAGTTTCATCTATCCTCAATTTTATGACTAGTATATTAGTGTCATTACAAACGCTTATAAATAAAAAAGGGATAAGAGAACAGCAAAAAGGGATCTTCTTCTTCAAGCTTGATCTATTCTTTATTTTTTTCCATTAATATGCAAGTTAAAACTAATTAAAACCTGGCCAAAGTAAGAACAAAAAAGGAGGATTTCGTAGATTTTGTGTCAAAACACTTTCTATATTGGTGCACTGTCTACTCCACCCTTCCACATCATTTTTGTTTTGCTTCATTTAGTCAAAGGTTCTTGTCTTACTCTTCACCTACACCCAATGAGCCATGGACTAAATAAGCAAATATCAGACCATCAGCCGGCCCTGGGAAAGGCTGTTTAGCTTCACATATTAGCTATTTATCTGATTGAAGCTACTTATGTGGGAACTGGAACCCTACCAACACACCCATGGTGGGTTTTTAGATTTGCCTTGGGGGTTTAGGGTTTGAAAATTTGGCTTCACTCTTTGTTTGTCGTGTTGTGGGAGGGTTGAACCATGTCACGTTCTGTCATTTCATGCCATTTCTTAGCTTAGAATGGGAACCCCCAAGTTCTCTTTTGTCTGCTGCTTTTCACAGATAGACACAGAGAGCACAATTTCTTTGGATGATCATAGCCTGCTGTTTTTTCACTGGACCTGTGTCTCCTTATTTGGGAATTGAGACTATCTACAATACCACTAAGGTTAATGTTTAATACAGTGTATACTTTTTATATATTATCAACTAATTACAACATAGTTCGTATTAATAATGAGTTGAATAACTTGCTAGGGAGTCTGATCTCATACCTTTTCTATTAGGGTTTTACTTTTCATATTCCGATTAGAATTTAAAGAGGTTCAGAAACATCTTGATTAGTGGAGTTTTATTTCTCATACGGCCCGTAATGTTACGTTTAAAAATGAGATTGTAGTATTTAGATTATTTGACGATCTTGTAATCTCACGTTACGGAATAATGTCAAAATGTTATAATATATGATGTAATTTCATTACCATCCTTTTCTTTGGTTATCTAAGATTAAGGTGAAATCTAAATTTTAAAACAAAAATACCATTTTATTTTATTATATTAATCAATATAATTTTAGTAGTTAAAATAGTAATGGTTTATGTATTTTGTTTTTTTTTTGTTTGTTTACAATAATACATATTCTCATTCTTATTCATCGGTCCAATTACCCACCCAAGCCTAAAAGCCTACTTAAAATTTGGTCAAAAAAATTTTATTCGAGACTTAACTAATTAAGAAAATAAATCTTATTTTTTTCACTAAACCCATTTTTAAAATTTATAATTTTACCCAAACTTTTGCCATTAGTGTCTTACACATTATCTCTTTCATTTATTACATCATTATTGGCTTATTACCCTTATCTTTAGCCACCAACCTCTGAACGGAATGAAGATCAAGATGAATTTCTTTTTCTTTTTCTTTTATAGTTTTATATTATTATAAAAATTGACAAATTAAATTTAAAACAACCTAAAATTAAAATATCAATTCCAATTAATTTAAAAGATGCTGTCTTCTATTCGATATGCTATTTTAAACATTAAAAAAATGAACTTTAAACTCACATCATCTAATACTTTACAAACAAGTTTAATTTATATTATATTTTTATCACCGACTGATCAAAATATTTTATATTAAAATATATCAAAAAAAATTATTATTGGTGATGTAGTAAGAGATTTTTATACAAATTTATTAGTTTTGTGTTCAATACTTAAATAATATTTTTAGTTATTTTATTTAAATACTATATAAAAATATGAAAAGATAAAAATATCTTCAAATAATATTAATTATCTTTTAAAATAAAATATTTTAATAATTTCACAATTAAATTGATATCAAGTTGACTTATAACACTAACTTAATTGACCGTTTTATTTACAATAATGATATTTTTCTTTTTCAAAAAATTTATTTCTTAGAATATATATATTTTGTGGAGCACCTCTGCACATGTGGATATCAAGTTTAGTATAAGTATTTTTATCTCTAAATTTCTTTGAGGTTGAGAAGGTAACATCCAATATCCGACCAGTCGTCGGATCCGAATTATAAGGTGTCACATTCGTTGCCAGAGTAACTATGAACAAATCACGATCTAATTCACAACATTAAACATTCAAATATAAGTAAAATAGGTATATAAAATGATAAATATTCATTTCTGAGTCTTATACGAGCTTACAAAAACTCTAATGCTAACCTAAGGTCATATTAGGACTAAACTGTAATGTTTACAAAATTCCTAGTTGGCATCACGACGTCGGGAATTTCTTGTTGCTACACAACATTCTTACTTGGCGTCATTGTAACAACCAATGCTCGATATTACGTCGTGACATAGTAATTTGATCTTATCGCGACGACATCACTCGACGTCACAACATGACATACTGTTTCTGGATGGCACAAAAATTTACCTTAACCTGCAAGTACTAATCAACCAATCTACACATTCACAACACATTTTCAGCCAAAATATGAAATCCTTATGAATTAATTCATGAACTAACACTTTATTCAATGATATATCGGTGTCATATTACCTATAATAAGTTAACTATCTAGCATAATTCAATCATAAATAATTGCAACATTTAATAATTGCAACATTTAAACATACATACCTATCCACCAATGCCATAAATAATTGCAACATTTAATACATTTCAAACCATATATTTACTCATGAACATATTGCATCCATGTAACCAATTCTATATATGAAACTTCTAATTCAAAAGTTCACATATACATAGTATTACATCAAAACCGACTCAAACTAGGTACATGCCATCGCCTCCTGGATGTTAGATCTACTTATCGCACTCTTACTATACCTGCGCACAGAGAAAACAAACTGTACGTTGAGCAAATATACTCAGTGGTATTTTCATGATTCAAGTAAATATAATACAAGTTTAAAACATATGCATACATTCAATTCAGAAGCAAATCCTTACAATTCCATGCCAAAAACTTCCAATACAATGTAAACATACATATAATCATCTTTAACACACTAAATCACTATGTATGCATACTAACTTATCATTTACCATTCATTTCACATACTACCTAATCAATTCACAATGCCATCTGTATGTACTCATTCATTTGTCAATATCAACAATTACATACATATATTCAATTTCATAATTGCATTTCAACCATTTCCGAGCTTATTGGCTCTTTCATACTTATTTGTCCCTAAGGGCTTGTTTTCGATTCTTTCACATATTGTCATATATCACATTTCAATCTCATTTCATTTCACATACCATTAAGTCAATTCATAAGTTTATAATCTTATTAACCAGACACAGACTTAGAACGGATATGTGGATCCGTCACCCCAGATTGTCTGACAACGATGA
This sequence comes from Gossypium australe, assembly GCA_005393395.2. Taxonomy (NCBI): domain Eukaryota; kingdom Viridiplantae; phylum Streptophyta; class Magnoliopsida; order Malvales; family Malvaceae; genus Gossypium; species Gossypium australe. The sequence continues at coordinate 138,230,501 of CM016619.1, read as the reverse complement.
CGCTATACATGTATATACTACTACCACCCCGGGCTGCCGGCAACAATGGTTTTCCCATTCTAATTATTTTGTCACCTTGGGTTGCTCGATAATGATGACTTTATATGTATAACCTATATCACTTGGGTTTCATGACAAAGATGGTTTTCCAATCAATATCTTGACCCTATGGCATGCCAACTATATCCGACTTGGTTCGAACAACTAATAGAGTAATCAAGTTTTGATTCACAATATATAGTTCAATTCACATTCTTCCATTCTTAATTTGTCATCAATTCATCATATCATATAGCATAATTCAACTCAATTTCATACCAATTATCACATATCAAATAGATCATACAACTTTCCATTCTATTCAATTTAGTCCTTATTTCGATATTCAGCCTCAACTATAGTAATTCAATTCAGATAGTCATTACAAATTCACCTCAATACCATATAATGCAGAATGTTATGAATATGCAATAAATAAATTGGTCCCAAATCATTGAAATACAATCCAAATTTTCGAGCTACTCGTCGACAACTTTCGATTTTCCTTTTCCTTTCGACGATTCTGTGTCAATGTTAGCTAAATAAAATCACAGAACTTATAATATCATCAAATTGCATTCAAATTGTAATCAATTGTAATCAATTACAATCAATTACAATATCAAGCATATTTTACAATTTATTCAATTTAGTCCCTAAACTTGGGACAAACCCAACTTTCAATTTAAAGCTTCGAATTGAAATCTAATTTCACATATATTCGTTAGGGACCTCCTACTTGTTATTCCTACCAACATTTCACAATATTTTTTTCATTTTATTCAATTTGGTCCCTAATGTACGAAACTAACAACTAAGCTTTATAGTCATTTTCTCAATCTAAGCTTAATTTCTAACAATTTCACACCAATTTCATCTAATTCTCAACAATGAATAATTTCTAAAACTTTAACAGTTTTTACAAATTAATACTTGGGCTAGCTAAATCAAGCTCCCATGATTCAATTTCCATAAATAAAAAAATTGCTAAAGACTTACTTGATTTAAAGGCCTAATAGCTTAAAAACCTAAAATGACATCCTCCCTTGTTGTTTTTTTTTTTTTTTTGGTCGGTTGGAGAAGATGATACATTATCTCTCCATTCACCAATTCATGTATATATACTTAGATTAATAGTTGATTAACTTAATTAAACATGTTTATTTTAATTAATCACATTTTGCTTAATTAATCAACACACATCATTACCGTCCACTATCTCTTATTTGTGCATGGTCTAATTGCTATTTTGGACATTTGGTTAATTGCAATTTAAGTTCCCAAGCCATTTCCTTATTAAAAATCTACAGTGATTGGATTTTATAATTTAGTCTATGGGCCTTAATTAATCACAATTTCGGCTAAATTAATTATTCAAATTTCAATTCATCTATATATTAACTCTGTAAATATCATTTTTTAATATTGACGGACTCAATTTACAAAAACGAGGTCTTGAAATTGTAATTTACAATACCACTGAAAACTTAGTCGTTACATAGGTCAAAAAGGGATAAAAAAAAGAGATTGAGAAGGTCAAAAGGGAATAAAGAAAGAGAATATTAATTGACCAATTTGACCAAAACCTCAATATTCGTAGAGTTTAATATTTTTGACTTCTTTTGTTACTAAGAGAGGACTTCAACACCTTTAACTTCTTTCTACACAAATCTCTACTTAGATCTATATCAAATTTGGTTGAACATTTTAACTATATTTTCTTCTTATTTTCTTTTATTTCTTATTATATATACCACAACTTTAATTATTAGCTCTTTTATGGTATTTCTTCAATTAAAAAGAACTCTAAAAAACTTAAAAAAAAATTTGCTAGGTGACTCTATTTATAAATAAAATCATGAACACACAAAAACTTAAAACTGATATGTGGGATATTTGAAAGTTTTTCAAATTTTACCAATCAAAATAGAGGGAAGATTAAAAATTAACCTCCCTTCATCTACTTTGTTTGGATTGGTTAAACTTGAAAACTTTTAACAATCTCACATAGTCATCCTTTGAGTCAAAGTTTTTATATTATATATATATATAAAATAAGAAACACCAAAGATAATTTATAAATAAAGCTCATGAGTCATGACATTATGCACGTATGCATAGAGATTAAGATGCCCCCTTTCACGTTGGGACCTTTGGCTTAAAAAGAAGTAAAGTTTAGGAAAATATTTCTTGTATTCTTTATCCATAAAATTTCTGTCAAGTCTTCTAATCATTTGTTACAACGAAAATCCCACAACCGTAACCCAATTCCAGTAAGGCTCAAACTCAAATCATCAAATGTGAATTGAGAAACAAGTGGATGGGGAAAATAATAATGTATTCATTCATTCTTCTATTATTTTCTAAACCCTTTCTTCCTTCTTTTTTCTTACTTACATTTTTGTTGTCACTTGTCATGGGGCATTCCAACCTTCTTGGCCCAGCGGATGTGTTGGTGCCCCATCTCTTGTGAGAAAAAAAAAAAATTGACAAAAGAATCAAAGATGGTTTAAGATAGGCAACTTTTGTTGTTGCTGCTGGCACTTATTCAAGAATCTGATCACAAGGGATTTGGCCAAAAATATCAGGACATGAATCCCACTTCCTTTGCTCTCTAGCCTCCCAATATCCACCAATATAATGGTATGTCCCACTGTTTTTATCCTTGGCAAACCACCTTGGCTTCCAACCGCTCTCTTGCATCTTCCGAGCCTGTATCCCATCGAAAACAAATGAGATAACACCACATAAAACTACAAATCCATTTCCTACATCCTTTACAGCAATCTAGAAAACAACTTAATAGGATTTTGTTAATCACTAATCATAGCTATTATTTCCTGCATCTGCTATACCCCAAAGCTTTTTAACGTTTATGTCATTAATCTTTTATTCTGAACAAGTCTAAGACTTTGGTTCGAGTGTTTCTTCCATAATATCATCATGATCTTTGTTCTTCAATGACTGAAACGAGTAAAAACAAATTGCACCACTGACACATGGAGTTGACAACAATGAAGAAAAAGGAACATAAAAACTTACCTGTCGTTGCCGCTGCTCCAACCGCAACTTCTCTGAATTTGCCATTTCATACTCCCCGTTTTCCAGATATCTCTGATCAGGTCTCAGCCTTGAATCTGTAGGAGGCAACTTTTCCTGTAATCATAAAAAAGAGATTAAGATCAATTTCCCAGTTACTGCAAACCAGTTCATCAAGTCTGAAGACAGTGAATGATCCATATGAATAGAAGATGAAAACCATTAGTTGGATTTATAAAATATACATGTATTTAAATTGAAACAACTGATTATCATAATCACCTTTAGACCAGGAGTGAGTTCATTCAATGTGATGGCAAAGCGTGTTAAGTTATATCTGGTGTGATATTTAGGAGGCTTGCTCCGCCGCCAAAGGAGATGACTTTCTGATAAAGACTCTTGACCTTTTCCCTTCACAGAATAATCTCCATTCACATAATGCATGCTCTCATCCCATTTCCCCAATAATGAAGCCATTGTCCTTCCATTCCTATCTTGAACTATACCATGTACCTGAAGGGTGAAAAAGGTTTTAAAAATGGATAAATGTCAATGACGGTTAAAAAGAGGATCATAGAACAACATCATTCTATCAAAATACAAGTTGCTTATGTAATTGAGTAAATATAATTGAGGAAGATGAAAGATCACCTGGTGAGGATTTCTATCAATGATAGATTGCTCCTTGAATTTCAGCTTACATGAATATTCACGGTTCCCCTCTATTCGCATGGTGCCATAGTGATCACAGTACAACTTTCCTAATATGAGATTATATTGATGTTGTCACCTGGAAAAAGGAAGCCCATTTTCAAATTGGATACAAGAAAAAAAACCCATATCTATGCATGTATAATTACGACATAAGTTTTGAATTTATACCTTACTCCATTGGAACACTTCTCCATCTTCAAACTCCAAGGTCAAAACACCAACTGGATCCAGCTGAATAGAGCGACCCCAAAACTTGCTCTTTAAATTGCTATCACCCCACAATTTCCATCCTGTACCCTGACAGTGGCATGCTACAATCATAGGATGATGACTGACCTGACACCAAATATGGAATAGCTCTCATCAACTTCAAATATAGCATTAACACAGAAACAAATAAAATAAGAAAAAGAGATGACCTCGGAGAAATATTATTTATATATATGAAGTAGTGCAATGTTCTTTTCCCAGTACCCTAAACACTAAAGGATATTCATACCTTCCAATAAAGGAAAGAGAATAGCATTCCTATTTATCAACACCCTATTTAATGTTTAAGATAATCTATTAAAACTACACTAGTTTGAAATTATGAGGTATAAAGACTCTTTAGCATGCATTCCCGTTTCACTTCCCCTAATAATTTGACATTATAGTGGCTGATTCCACCAACAGATGAGTCCGCCAGGAGACAGGAAGATATTAGCTTCTTTTATAGTCGGGTTTTTAACTCAGAAAATTTTTTCTATTGAGAACTTAAACCAAAAGAAAAAGCCAAGGAGATATAAGGTAAAGAAGGAAATCCTCATTCTACCTTTGTATGCACCAAAGCATCAATAATGTACTAAATTTGCAGGGCTCTTGGGGTACAGCAATTTTTACAACAGGCCTAGTAAACTAGTTATGAAAGAGAGGAAGTATTAAAGTTTTGAGCAGACTGAATTTGATTGCTAAATTAACCCTCTGGGTTGACCAGGTGACCCAGGAACATTCTTCAGTAAAATAGTTGACTTTAGAACAGAGGTTAATATGCATTAAAGTTTCAATGACAATGTTGCGTAAATGCAGAAAAACAAATGTGACAACAAGGATAGATAATATCTCAAGCACAGACAAACCTTCTCTGAGAAGAAGCGTAAGCCTTTATCTGGGAAGTCAGCTTCATATGTTTCCCCTAATAATGGATTGAAGGGTTTGCAAATTCTCCCTTCTGTTGAAGAATATCCAGACACAGCAAATGCAGCTACATTAAGAATTCTCATGAGATTATTCCCCTGCAGTTTTTTTGGGAAAAATTATGAGTCTCAGGGGAATCTTGTAGAGATTCAGATTGTCAAAGTTTATGAACTGAGCAGCTATAAAAGTTGCAACAAGCCTTTTGCACATTCAAATTTCAATAGGTTTAAAATAGAGAAACGAGGAGGGGGGCTCAGATAAAGCCAAGACGTATAACAAGATTAAAGAAACAAGTGATATGGTAATGGAGAACTATTACATTAGGAAAACTTTATATAGCACCAATTCTAAAACAAGATAATTTTGAATTTGTACACTCACCCTTTTCCCCCATTCATATGCACGGTCAAGCAGATAGGAATATTCCAGATCCTCAAAACACTTTTGAAGAGAAGAGAGAGGCTCATTGAAGTAAACAGGAAGACAAACTTTTGTGAGGTCTTTCCCAATATTATCCTTAATCATTGACCAAAGACTTACACCTTTCTCCCTTTCAACTGGGTCAGGCAACTTTTTTCGGCGTTTAATGTAAGGGAAGTTACTTCCAACTGATTTAATGTAAGGATCAATGTCATCTTCAGAATCAAAACCATTAAGACCATCATCTGAAGAGAAAGATGATGTCCGGAAATCAGATCCATTGCTCTTGAAAGAGCTTGATGACAAAAAGTCACGAGTATCAAAGAAATTGTGTTCATCTTCATCAGTTTCTTCTTCTGCAGCATCAACTCTTTCATTATCCTCATCTGTGTCAGTTACACTGCCTTCTGATAAAATTTTGAACAAAGACAGAACACAAAACTCAATGTAAGTAGCAATTCTATGACAACAATAAAGTAATAACAATTACTTGAATAAAGATGAAACCAAAGACAACTTAAGCAATCTAATAACCAAGCAATAAGCACTATAACTATTAATAAGCTATAGCAAAGGCACTATAACTATTAATAAGCTATAGCAAAGATACAACGCAGATTTGGAAATGAAAAAGGAAGTTCTTTATTTTGAATTCAAGTTGGCAAGTGCAGTTTGCCAGGCACCCATCCAGATAATATATGAACCTCAACTTAATGAGCGTTATCAGTTGTCTACAAATAAGTACAGCTAAAACTTAGGCACGTAGCTGATAGAACAAAAATAAATTCCTGAACTAATAAGAATGTGAACATTGATTATAAGCACCAACCACATCTCAGCACATAACCATCAGTCCAGACTAAATTAGCTTATAGAACCAACAGTTCTAATAAATGGTTTTACTGTCTAAGATCCTTACCACTAGACTTGTCTTGCCTTATCATAGAGGAGGCCCCCTGATCATTCAACTTGTTCTGGCTCTCATCGACCACTGTATTCTCTAGATCAACCTTTTCTGTCTACAAAAAAGTACAAATAGCAGTTTCTTAGCAGAACATTGAAAAAGGAAGCAAACTTTAGTGGTAAGACCAATTATTGATTGAAAATAAGCAGTCGGGCACCTTTCAGTGCATGTATATTGCTGGAAATACCCAAAAACACAACCATCTTCAGTAAAGGAGGAAAAAAAAAGGAGTAAATTGAAAGTCAACCAGTTTAAGGTGTAGCATAAGCTTTGCAACTTGTAGGACTACTGAGATTCTAATTTATAACTTAATATCTTAGCAACCCAAGAGAAAAGCTACCTATATCCCTCATATGCTCCTGAACATATAAATTTCTAGCAGTTCAGTAACCCTCTGGACAAGCAATTGGAGTTTCATCAATTCCAAATATTAGCTGCCCCAACTACAGTCCATAAAGCTACAGAATTGTTGGTGTAGCAAGGACATTCAAGGTCTACTCCAATGCCAAGCTCATAACAAACAAGCACCTTCAGGTAAGAATTGATTAAAAGGACAAAGCTGAAGTACATAACCTCAAACTTCAACTAGAGCTATACTAAATCTTTTCATGAATAAGATGATACTGAAAACTTAACCAAAAAGGACTCTGTACTCAGTCGGTTACACTTAAATCTGAATGGCACCAACAAATTTAAAGAGGGAGAAGAAATCGGGATTCTTTTCTTCAGTAAAGAAAGGCAGAGCTCATCGCAGGGTTAAGGAAAGGCACCTTCAGGAAATAACTTTTAAAAGAAATGGATAGTTTGAGCTTAAAGTTGTACACAAGTTATTTTACATTGGGAGATAGATATTGTACATGCTGACATTCTCAAAGTAAAAGCTCATGAAAAGGACACTCCATAAAAGAGAGAAACCCTAACCTTATGCCCACTACCCACATTGTCCACCAAGAAATAGGAGAGTTAGACAGTATCTAAGTAACTTCCTCAAAAGACAGACTGATTAGATTAGAAGTCCTCTCAACTTCTCTAACAGAGAGTCTTACCAAGAAGCATTACTAGCAACAACATGCAATAAAAAGGATATTAGCAGAGAGGTTTGAAAATTACATTTGGCTTAAAGGAAGATAAGTGGGGAAACTAGAACTTTTTTTCCATTAAAAAAATATCATCAAAATATCCCTTCATGAAATAGTTCTCTAATTGAAACTGGCATTCAAGAGACCTTTATAGTTAGAGAAAACAATTACCCTCAGTCATCCTTAAAAAATCATATACTTGTGCAACTTCAACATCAAAACGGCACTTAAGAAATACTAAAGATATTGAAAATTACAGCCAGATATTTTCACAGCTAATAAAAGTTAATTTACTGTCATCTATCTATAAACATCAAAAACAGAAATCAATAGCAACCGTTAATGGACAACAGACATACACTCTATCTAGGTATTTATAGAGAAGAACACTATGTTCCTGCTCTGAACAATAGCCATCCCCACGTAGAAGGATTTCAACAGCCTACCAAAAACCACTAGCTGCAGACCAACTGCTTTTCTATATTATCAGATGAAACTAAAAGAAACAGTAATCAAAAGGTGGATGACATAATTGTTCAAGATTACAAATTAAATTTTATTTGAAATATTAATGAATGTCACCTATGATTCAGTGGCTAACATACAAATCCTACATCAACTAACTTCGGATGAAATTTAAAGAAAACAATCACGAAAATACATAAATATATCCTTCAAAAACCACCCCCCTTCATAATTCATAAAAAATGAATGAAGCAATAGAATAGCGAACCGATGAAATTGCTTGGAAACAATAATCTTTTTAAAAAAAAATTCAAATTAAATGACTACTCGCAGAAGCATATTCTTATCTAATTTCGATAACATGTACCTCCAACTGACGCAAGGTGTCGATGAGAAGCCACTGTTTCTGTTTAAGCAACACCAGCTGCTTCTGCAATTCCGCGAATTCGCTCTTCATAATCTGCTCGCTATCTTGAATAGCCGATTCGCTTATACCTTCCTGCATCAGCCGTTCCTTAACTTCTCCGTGGAAACCAACACATTGTCCGTCGGAGCCATGAGCTCGCTATTGGACATCCTAGGGAACATATCCTTAACCGCCTGAAGCGCCTCCATCCACGCAACCCGATCATCCCGCGTCTCGGCTCTTAGATGAAGCCTCTTCGTTCCGGTGAAGATCGAGAATCTCTTATCATCTGATCTGCTTTCCCTTATCGAAGAAACCTGAGAAAAATTCAAGAATTCAAAAATCAAATCAATTTTCATTTTGTCCCTTGATTTTATTCATTTATTTTTGGTCAAGCGGTTTCCTTTGCTCTGACCTTCAAGTGGACTTCACCGAAGGGTTTTCGACGGGTTGCAGAATGATGAGAAATGGAATTACGATGGCGGGAGATAATACGGTGAGACTCTTCGCCGATAACTTTGGATCCTTTTTCCGTCTCTTGGCTAACGACGATCTTATCAGGACCGTGGATTTTATAATACGATAAAACTCCATCTTGCAAAACGAACCACCTCGGTCTCCAACCTTTCCCGTAATTCACCCATTTGTAAAGCACGCCCGATATCCCGTTTCCAACTATGTCGTTTATCTTTACATCCACTTGCGGCGGAGGAGCCGTGGCGGTCGCAGCCTCTCTTCCCGACGGTATTCCATTCCTCTGAACCACCCGATTCAAATCAACGCTATTGCTACGATGATGGTTTTGATTGGACTGGCACTGGATTTGGGCCGTGGATCGGGCCGAGTTGGATCTGGTGGTGGGAGCCGAAGAGGAAGTAGTAGTAGTTACGGTCGTTACAGTAGGAGGCCTCATGGAGATAACTTGATCGGCTAATGGTTTGACCGGGGAATGTTCCGATACGGTGGAAACACAACAAAAAGGATGCATAAGGCAACTCGGTTCTTTCCTTTATTTCCTAATAAAAACAATTGCAAGATTCCGGCGCTGATAAAAGCTGATGCGACGACGGAGCACGGCGGTTGCAGTTGAACTTTTCATGTTCTTCTTTTTGTGAGAAGAATTTCCGGAGGCGGTTACAAAATGATTAACAGTTGAAAACGTTATCGTTTGAAGGAAAATGGCGGCCGTTAACGAGAAGTTGGGCGGAGTAAACCGGAATCCGATGAACTTCGGTTTCTGGTTTTTTCGTTTGGTTCAAAACAAAATTTAAAAAAAAAAAAAAAACACGAAATTAAAAAGTCGATAAAGAGAAGGCTTAAGTGTAACTATGAAGCGGTCGTTGGGGGAAGGGGAAATATAAATGATTAATGAAGGGGAGGCGGGTTTGGATTAGGTGAGGGAAGGAGTAGGAGAAATGAGAAAAGCAGACGGCTGGTGAGAGGAAGACAAGTGGAGAAAGGAGATTGAAACACGTGGAGAGAAAGGAGAGATGGGGAAAGATTGAGGAGAAGAGAGTTAAAAGTAGGCTTTTAAAGGCTGGTTTCGGCTAAATAATGAAATTTGGATTCCGTTTTATTTATATACGCTGCTAACTGCTAAGAGTGGTCCTATCCTATGCTGCTGCAGTACACGATCCTTTTCACCCAAATGTTATGAGTTTTTGGCAAGTGCCACTTGGGCCACACTAAGAAAATCCAAAAATATTAAAACCCATTTTAATTATAATATTTGATTCCATTTTAATTGAGTTTTGTTAAATTTCATTTCATTTCCTATCCATTATATTCCATTTGGTTTGTTTAATGAAAATTATAATTATAATTTATTTTATTTATAATTTAAAAAATAAATTCAAAAATTATTTTAAAATGTATCATATCCTAATAACTTTGGAGCACAAATCATAATTCAATAAAAAAATAATAAATAATTAAAGAGTAAACAGTCACATAAGCATCTTTTAAATCTATACTTTAACTTAGAGTTAGTTTAGCATTTTTTTGAGAAATATTTTTGAAAAGTTGGGTTTAAAATTTAAGTATTTAGTATTATCGTTAAAAAATACTTTTAATAAATAAAATATTCAATTTAGACATTGTTTTATAAAGTAATAATATGCATTTAAACAATGTTTAATTTATTAATATTATGATATCTTAGTAAAAATATAAAAATAATTTATTATTATTTTCTGTTAATATTTTAATATATGAAATAAATTTTAAATATTTTTAAGCAATTAATATTAATTATTCATAAAATTTAATTCGAATATATAAACTATGTTTTAAATAATAAATATGACCAATAAAAATTTAAATATATAATATTATATATTTAAAATAAATTTTAATAAGAAAATAATTACATTCACCATATAAATATTATATAAAATATATTATAAAATTAAAACTGTCATTTATTCCTAAAAGTACTTTTGCCAAAAGCAAAAGCTAAAAAAAAACTGCTTTTACTTTTGGGTTGAAAAATATTTTTCAAAAGCACTTCTGATTCTAAGGCTCAGTTTGTTTCATTGAAATGATTTCCCGGAAATAATTTGTAGAAAACTGTAACATCCTGAAAAGGGCCTATGCATTTTCAGTTAAATTGTACGAAATGTCAAGTCTCAAGTACTATGAATAAATTTTTATTTTTGGAAACCTAGAAATGGAAATGGAAATGGAAATGAACATTTTTGGAAACTTGAACATTTTGGAAACTTGAACATTTTGGAAACCTGAACATTTTGGAAACCTGAACATTTTTGGAAATGATTCAAAAATGGAAAGTAAACATTTCTGGAAACTTGGAAATGTAAGAAAAATGGCAAGTTACAGAGCCGATCGAAAATTTTAGGAAACTTAGAATGATGCCGAAATGTCAAATTTTAAAGTTCAAAATAGGAAATAAGGGCTAGAGGGCCTTAAAAGAAAAAGATGGAGAAGTTTGACACACAAACAGGCTTGGAAAAGTGGCCTGAAGATGCCACTTAAGGCCTAAGGAGATGGCGTCACATGCAGGGAATAGGCCTGAGTTCGAGTCACTTGAGAAGCAAATAAATAAGTTTTATTTTTGCTTCCAGAAGGCTGAGGTGGACGGCATGGGGTCTAGAAAAGGAAGAGTTTTATTTGCATAAATATGTGAATAATAGTGATAAATAAAGGATTTTCTTTTAAGATAATTGAGGAGATAATGATGGATTAAAGGCTTTTATCTTTTAAATAAAAGATATATATTATCAAAAAGAGGAGTGGTGGCCAAGTAAGGGACTCCTAGGCTGATAACTTTGGCTATAAAAGGAGGGCAGGAGGGCTACTCATTCACTTTTGCTTCCTCTTTGCCAAATTTTCCTAGCTCTCTCCCTCTCTCTGCCGAATTTTTCTTTAAGCAAGATCCATCTTCTTTTCTTCTATTTTCTTCTCTGTTTCTACTGTCAAAGCCGAATCTTTGTTGATTCTAAGTAAAGGAGCAATCAACTACAACATCAAAAGGGTTTTTACAACTGTCAAATACAAGGATCAAGGATCTAAGGTAAGATAAATTTATTTGATTAAGGGTTATGATGTATATGTTAGATTAGATCTAACATGAAGATTTCGACAGACATATAGGGCAAGGAATCCTCTTCAGATTTGGAATTTGTATGGTAAGTGATATTCGGCCAAGGCTTAATTTTGGTATTTAGAATTATTTTCCATTATTTCAAAAGCCGAAAACTGACATGGTTACATGTCTAGTGATAGCTGATTTCAAGGAAAAAGAATACTAGCAAATTTTTGGGACTTGATCATCCAATTCGGTAACAAGGTAAGTAATACAAATCCTACTAGGATTTGGTTTTTAAGCCAAATAGGTTTGTTAATATGTTTTATTGAATGGCCGAATATAGGAGTCAAAGATCTAGATCGGTAGATCGTTCTTCGGGATTTCAAGGAATCTAATAAGCAAATCAGGTGTGTACTCACATTAATTTTCGATATATCATATGACAATTATTTAATATATGAATATGCATAAGAATGTAAATGTGGCTAAGTACCACAAATGTGGTAAGAGTACCCAGGTACGTTTCCTACCTTCGATAGGATTACGAATATGTATATTGTTAACATGTGAATAATGAGAAATTAAGTATGTTATGCATGATATATGGGGCATACGGGATATATGTGAAAGGGGAAGAAGGTGTTGACTTCGGTCTCACCAACGGAATATGGTGACTACGGTCACAAAATTTGAATATGGTAACTCCGGTTACATTATCTGAATTTGGTAACTTCGGTTACATTATTTGAATATGGTGTCTAATGACACAAATTATATGGGCGATGAGCACGTCGACTGCAGCGACTGCCTTCGATGGTGTGTAGCGGATGGAGGGTTGACTTAGTAGTCCCCACAGTGTGACTGGCAGGTACGGGTGGTGTGTAGCGGATGGACCATTAGGCTTGGGTTTGGGTTGCATCATTTATTTTATATGAACATGAACTTGATATGAACTTGTATGCCTGATTTGTTGAATGTTAATGTTGTGTACACATTGAGTCTGTTGACTCACCCCGTTGTGGGAACTATTTTCAGGTGATGAACAGTGACGGACCGGGACGGTAGACCTTGAGGTGGCCATGCATCCATTTGAAGATTTTATTTAATTTGGACTTTATTTCTTTTTAGTACCTTTAATTTTATTATTGGGTTTTACTTGATGTAATAAGGCCATAAGGCCCAGTGGATTTTCTTTATTTTGCTTTACTTTTAATTATTATGTTACGAACAATTTTGATTAAAGTTAAGTACAAGAATGATTTCTTTAAAACAAACCCTAAAAATTATTTTGTCACCTTAATAAAATTGGATTTTTAAATTAATTAAATGGGTTTCCCAACCTAAGCCCAATCCAAAACAATTTTCCTAAAATTTTACAAATTTTCTCTA